>JAJJWX010001154.1:0-180530 GCA_023529315.1 Papaver bracteatum | reverse complement strand
TTTTGCAACCCAAAACCGGCGTGTCCTATCAGCGCTTTCTACACTTAGAATAAATAAAAGGACAATCCAATGCTAGATGTGAAGGTGACTTGCAAATTTGAGCAATGAAATGAGGACTCGTGTAGAGATTATAGTAGTGATTCGTCCTAGCAGAGAATATTATAATTGTCCAATTCATCATTATTAATGTTGAATCTACTTACTTTGCAGGTAGAGTTTGTTGATGAATCTCCCATCGCTTTTAAACCTTGAACCGTACTAGCTTGATATATTTTTTGAGGATTGGTTTCTTCAGAGAATGATATTTGGTATTTGGTGGGTGGTTTGTGTAGATTTTTGCAAAGTAAATGGGGGGTTTTATATAGATTGAATCCCCAATGGTCTTATTTTTCAAAAAATTAGCCATTTTATTTTGAAATTTACATCTACCGGCATTGTCGTACAAACAAATATTGGCCGGTATTTACTTCCGGCGTAGTATGGCCTCGTTAAAGACTACGCTGGTACCAGATACATAGTCCACAGAATCTTAACGTGAGATAATAGGTTTCCGGCAAAGTAGTTTCTTTGTGATTCATACCGGAAGTATGTACCGACATACATTATCTTTATTATTTCAAAGCCGACACTCCTGCTTTTAAAATAACTATCCGTTGAGAATTTTCTCTATATATAGAGAGCTAATACTTGGACCCAATAGCCCAAAACCCATGTGTTCTTTATCATATCCCTAAAAATATAAACTTACGAAACCCTAAACCCTAGAAGTCTTATTTATACATAGCTTAGTATAGAACCTACTCCCACATACACCAAATGGCATCGTTTGACTCCGAGGAAGATTTAGAATCACCCAAGCATGGTAAACTAAACTTCGTTTCAACTATAGATATAAGTACCAGGAATCAATGATGTTGAATATTTTTAACATATTTACTCCACGATTATGGGAATCAAAAGAAGAATTGCTCAACAAATAAAACATGACAGACACAATCCTAAGGTGTGATGGTTGAGTATTTAAAAAATCAAACACCATATCGTGCACGATACACACAATAGATTATCCCCTCAACAACTCGTAAGTATCTTTACGATTAATTCGCCATAATCCACTATTTTCAACCTTTATGACACAAACTAAGTTTGTGTGTGGTTTTTTGTAGCATGTAGCCGTGAAAGCGCGTTACTTACAGGAAAAGGGGGAAGTATTCATGTTTGAAGAAACGAACCACATGGTTACCAAAGTCATGGAGTTCCACCAGATGGGTGAATCGGAGATGGATTCTTCATAGAAAGATTGATAGGTTTAGTGCTTTTTGGTTAGGTTTTATTGTAGTTTTTGGTAAGGTTTTGTGGGTAGATCTCTATGTAAACCCGCACGAGACTATAACTTGTCCACTTGGGTCACCAAGTGGTTTAAAGGCTTAATGCACGTGCTAAGTGCATTCGTTGTTCCGTCGACAAGGATTACATCTGGAATAAATTTAAGTTCCGGCCCATTATGTATAAAAAATTTACGCTGGTATTAAATGCCGACATCCATTGTTTATACATTTCTTTACCGGTATTTTGTGTCAAAATTTAATGGTTTCTGTGTACACTAAACGACTTCCGAAATTCTTTTGATAGGAAACACTACGCCTATATTAGGTTCCGGCGTATCGTTGTACGAATTATAATGTCGGATTTGTAAAAATTCAAATTTTTGAAAGTACAACTTCATTGATTTAGTACAATAACGGCCAGATTTGGGCACCATTCAAATATACACGTTCTCCCTACAAAATAACACACACCTGTTTCCATATACTATCCAAATATAATATCATTATATACTCTTTCTAGCTATCCCAATACCTCTAAATACAAAGCAATGGCATCCTTTGATTCACATGAAGATTTGGCAATCACGAAATCTTGGTACGCGAAAATTCGATTTAGAAGCCAGTCCTCCGTAAGGGTGGATTCTGAAACATTTTGGGGGAGGGTATTCAACAAATATAGGAAAGAATTTGGGAATCCAAAAAGATGACGTGTTAAACAAATTCATGATAGGCACCAAGTCATAGAAAATCCGATACTTGGTTATTTAGCTATCCAAAAACCAATTTTCAACGCTACCAACTTTAACTTGTCCATTGAACAATTTGTAAGTGTTTTTGTGGTTTATTATAGATAACTTTGATCTTCCTACTAAACACCACTAACTAATTAAGTTTGTGTTATGTTTGTGTAGCATGAAGTCGTCAAAGCGCACTAATTGGAGGAAAAGGGGGAAGCATTCACATTCGATGCAAGTTATAAATTCATGGAAGATAAAATCCCGGAGTATGTCTAGGAGATGATGGAGGGTGTATCTTCCTTGGACGAAGATTGATGGCTTTAGAAGATTTAGTGTAGGTTTTGTGGGTAGATCTCTATGTAAACCTTCATGAGACTATACTCGTCCACTAGGGTCGCCTAGGGGTTCAAAGGCTTGATGCACATGCTAAGTGCATTCGTTGTTCCGTTGAAAAGGATTACATTCGAAATAAATTACAGTTGCGGTATAATATTCAAACATTTTTTAATCACGTATTTATCCCGGCGTAGAATATGGTGTGTTACTCTATTCCGGTAAAGAGTGCCATTTTTTTTTATTTATGTATGCAATAAACCTCATTCCGGCATTGAACTGTAGGACGCTCTTTAGGTGGTACTATCTGTCAGCGTAGACTATATATGTATTTCTTGGCCGGTAGTGAGTTCCAGCCACATAGAGAACCATAGTTCTGGGCCGAGAATTAATATTCAATGCCCAACGGCTATTTTTCCAAACCATAAACCAAAACCCTTTTACGCCGGCGTCAACAGTAGGGTACTGACAATGCCGGTACAATAAAGTTGGAAATAGCCGTTGTGTATTCAACTATTTAGAGGAATTGACACTCCCATTAAACTTGATACCTATAAAAAAAATAAAATTTGTGCTCCAACACATAAATGATGATGGCTAATCCATCATCAACTAACAATTTCATCATTGTCATGGAAAAGGAAAAACTTAATAAGAACTTACTATCGACTCCGATAGGAAATCAATCACTATCAACCACCAACTCAATTGTCATTATACAAGAAAAACTTAGAAGGAAGGATAGCACCACCAAGTCTATTTCTGCAATGGAAGAAGAGATACTTAAAAGGAAAAGAGATAAAGAAAAAGCAGCAAAAGAAGAAAAATATCGCAAAGAAACGAAGGAAATATACGAACATGTAAAACAAGCGAAGATAGAAGCTGACGTTGAGGAAGAAACCCAATGGATTAAAAATTACTATATCGTATTGGATCTCCCGGAAGATCACCTCCCTTTAAACCTTTTTTGGGGTCTTGTTGAAGATGGTCCTTATATGCAGAGGTTGGTGGACCTCATTAAATTATGTCGCAAATACAACGGGTTTCTCTCAATATATAGAGGGAATAGGTATCAAGCTCAGACTGCATATTTGGAGTGGAGAAAAGAGCCTTTTAGGCATTTCGAAGCCGCTTTGTTTTTGGAATCTCGTTCCGAAAAATGATGTTAGTTGCAATTAGCTTCATGTTGAGAAATAAACCAAGATACTATAAAGAAGATAGAAGGGATCAACTAAGAGAGTTGATACAGTAGTTCGAGTCAACATGGTGCAGTTGACATGAAGTGTATGGATCAACAAGTATTTGATATCATATTTTCTACACTTCATATATTTTCTTTTATATGTAACGTTCTTGTTCAAGTCTTTGACGTTAATTATTTTCAGTTTGAGCCAGTTTGTTTGCTAAAATCTTTAGACTCAATTTAAACTCATGGTCATAATGCCAGCAAGAAATTTTCTCCTTGGATCAATACCGGTTCCAATACCGGCGTTAATTAAAATTAAATTTAAATTCCTGTAAGAGAACTACACAATTGAAACTAGTTGTTAGAATGCCGGAACAGGTTTGTTCCATTTTTCCACGCCGGTAATGAGATGGTTACAAACTCAAGTTATGGTCCAGTTACAAACTCCTTAATTCCACTTAGGATACGGTTACAAACTCATTCATCCCACTTATTTGACAGTTACAATTTCCTAAATACCATTTTACAGTTACAAAATCCTTAATTCTATTTAAGTGGCGGTTATAGAATTGAAACAATTCAATCTCTATTTTTATCCAATCTCCCTGTCTGTTTCATCTACTCTACCAAAGACAATGGGTCGTGGCAAACCTCATGAAAAAACCAATCCTGAAGAACCTGTTGATGATGGTGGTAAATCGAAATCAAAAGCACAAGAAGAGGCTGAGGAGTCTGTTGGTGAGGCTAAGTAACAAATATGATGCGCTAAGTACACTACACCAAATAGATCGTTTTTGAGACACATATAGGAGTTGCCTTGATTTTCTGAGACACATATAAGTGTCTCAATTTTGGCATAGGAATGTTATGAGACGGATTTAGAGACGATTATAAACGTCTCTTAATTAATTTATGAGACGCTTATATGTGTCTCATCATTGTTTAGTAAGTGAACCAAATTTATTTATTCATCCCATTTAACGCGACGCAAAAAAAAATGGAACGACACTTATATGCGTCTCAAATAAAAATCAGATTCCAAAAAAAAAATACAAAAACTTATTTCAAGATTTCCTGCACCTGCACATTTGATTTCTTCCACCAGAATACAGGTATCTATCCAATCCATTCCCAATCATATATGAAACCATTATACAGCACTACACCAAGACACATATAAGTCCTTGAATTCAAGCACTAAAGAACATTACAACAATGGACTACTACAACTGAATTACAAAATTTTAAAGTCCTTGAACTTATCTCATCACATACACCTTTTAGCGGAGTTTTTCCTTATCACTGATCCTTTTTATCACTTTGCGACCACAAATGCTGCAAATTTATCACTTAGATCCAAGCTAAGTTACAACCTGCAGGCTTTAGCATCAAAACACCAAGATATACATCACTAACAGTTAACTGCCATCACTTGGCTAAAATTACAAAATAAAGATCCTGCAGAGTATCATGTCATTATCTAACATGTTAGAATATCATGTCACCCAAAACCAAGCCATTGAAGTAGCCTATTTACGGAAAACGGTGGTGACTATATCAAGTCTTATACATGCAGTTTAGCTTGAAGATTGTCACGATAATATAACACATTTGGTTTCCCTGTGATCTTCCATGTGAGAGTCATACATAAAATGTTTTGAACAATCAGCCATTTAAAACTACAGAAAATGAGTTAGTGATGGTACCTGACCAAACCAACACCAATGGTAAGTATTTTCAAGCATTTTCCTTTGAAAATGGATCAACCATTCAGCCAAAGACAAACACCATATTATAGTTTATCTTGTATTTCCCTTTTGTCAGATGACGCATATCCAAGTACAATACTCCTTGGAGATACTCACAAAAAATAATAATTTATGAGAACTTGTAAAGTCATCTCCTCATCGGCACAAAAATGAAATATGTGAACAGAGTTGTACCTATGTTGTTGTCGTTGTACCTTAGATGCCAGTCGCACTCTTAGATGCTACGTTGTACCTGTGATCCTGAAATTACAATCGACATCCAAAATCAGATTGAAACAACAATCGAAAAGTAGAACACCATATCAATTACTAAAATAGCACCAGCACCGGCACATAGTAGAACACCTGACTTTGGAATCTCAAGTCATTGGTAGATTATCAAATGCAAGTTAACTGCTATTAACATTTTTATTTCAGTATATTACCTCCCCATACAACTTAGAGCATCTCAGGGAGATAAACTGGTATAGCTTATAAGCATTTCAAGCAATGCTTTTGAACTTTCGAACTAAGATCCTTAACATGATTACAAATGATAACAAACCTAGTGTTTTTTGTGTATTTCTTGATCACTGCAGCACACACGACAACAGAAGAATAACACAATTAGAAAGAAAAAAACTTACCCCAAGATAAAGTCATGGATTAACAATGAGAACACAGAATTGCATACCTCACGAGAGCGAATTGTGCATCCTTTGTCATGATGCGTCTGTCTCGTCCAAAGAGAACCCACTTGACGGATGCCTTTACACTGAAATAATGAAGCCGTGTAAGCTAACGAATTCAAGAACATATAAAAAGTTAAAAACATCATCTCGAAGGTTAAATTCCCCATGATAGCTTACCAAAGTAAGATTTACCATTATCCTCGCTACTACAAGATTACAGCTCTAGGATGAAGACTATCATCTCAACAAAAAACCACAAAGAATCGGAATTTCAAGATAACATCACTCCGAGACATACACATCAATGCAACACATTTCTGCAGGTACCCACAACACATTTATTAAGAAGTGAACTAGTTATCCTAACCCCATAACATACACATAAAGTAGCCAATTTTAACAAGTCATCAGGGAGAACTGATAAATCCAAATAACTTCCAATGTGATTTCAAACATGTTATAACAACAAGAGAAACTCACAGACCCACGGTGAAATATCATAACAAAATGCGCAAAAACAGATAACATATAAACATACCTTTGCAATCTGCTTGACATTAATGACATACTTGGCATCTTCAGTGTTTGCGTTAACAATCTTTGTACATCTAGCAACCTGTTAACAATCTTTGTACATACCTGAAGAGGTTGCTCTTACTGCATCATTTGCTTATCAGAAACAAGATCCCACTGACTCAATTACACACATAACCCAAAGTCATACTCCTTAATCCCTGTAATTCATTACATAACTTCATCAATTATACTCTCAAATAGGTCAAAACAGTGAAAAAAGAAGAACGACATACCACATAAATCATTGACCTTCTTGGCCATCTCTTTAATCTCCTTCTCAGTCTTTTTAATATTGTTTGAGTATGGACCCAATCCCTGCAAATCACATTCAAACAATTAACCCCCAAAATTAAACCCTAAAAAAGTTAAAATCAACTTAAAAATACTAATCAAACTCAGATATCAAGACACAATTATCACAAAACAGTCAAACCTTAAAAGATTAACAAAAAAATCACTAGAAAATCTCAAAAAATGATTCCTAGATCGAGTTTTCAAAAAACAAAAAAAAATCTAACTCACATATCAGCTCCTGATGATTTCCCTTCCATCATTCATTCCACACAGCTAAATATATGTAATTAGATCATAAAATTAAACTTAAAATCCAAATTTGTGCAAAATCAAAACCCCAGATGCGAGAAAATTTACCTAAAAAACAACAATTAAGCCTTGAAATCAAGTTCTTGTGAAACCAAAAGAGAGAAATTAATGAATTAGAGATCTGGTTCTTCTAGTTGTGAAGAAGATCGACAAAGTTAGGGCTTATACTTCTCACTTGAATCTTCTACTGAATCTTCTTATGCAAATTGAAAATAAAGAGTTAAAATCCATTTCTAGGGTTTAAAAAATCACAACAACCAAAGGATATGAAATGGGTTTTTATACCTGATCTTAGGTTACTCAAATCTGTGAAATGGGTCTTGTAATAAGATTACTCAAATTAATGACTTGGACAGATTCGGTTGAGAATTAATATGAACGGGAGAAAAAAATCGTGATAGAAGAGAAAAAATTGGGAGTGAATGTTTTGGCTGAATCTGAAATTTGGGCGAAAGGGGAAGATGAAAGGGGTAGAGAGAGAGGGAGAAAGGGAAAGATGGGAGTGAATGCTTTTTCTTCTCGGTGCTTCCCTTGGTTAAAACCCTCAAATTGAAACATGTGGACTATTAAAAGAATAAGTGAAAAAAATGGGCGGGCTGGGAGGGAAATGGCCAAATTTTCGGTGAAAATTGGGGGGAGATTTGGTTTTACCCACAAAATGAAGTGGGAAAAAGTCCAGACTTCAGTGACAAAATTTTGGTCAAAACATTGAGGGAAGATTTGGTCAAAAAATTGAGGGAAAATTTGAGTGGAAATAAATGTTAGGGGGGAATTTAAGAGGGAAAATAATGTGAGAGATTTACAAAATTGGAAAGGGAGGGAATTTTGGGGAAAGTTTGGAGTTTTGGAGGGAAATAAAATGGAATTATAATGAAAAAGAAATGATTAATTAGATATATATTAAAGTTATTAAATTTTGTAGAGACACATTTTAAGACACTTATATGAGTAGTTGAAAAATCAGAATTAAAGCTACTCATATTTTTTATTTGAGACTCTTATATGAGTGGAAGCACTAAAGACATATATATGTGTCTCAAACCCAAAAATCAATATGTCTCAAAATGGGCCATATGGTGTAGTGTTCGCAAGATCAGGGTATACAGAAGGAGAAATTCCATGGTCATCGCAGACCAATTTAACAGAATCATTGCGAACGACAATGAGAGATTTATTGAAATTCGCGGTGGTGATGCCAAACTGCTTCTTCAGTTGTGAATATTTGTAACTGTGAGCAGCAAGAGTGTTCGCGAGCTGATCCTTCTCTTGTTCAAGCTCCTTGATTCTTTCAAGATAACCTTTTTCAGCTTCTACAAGAATATAACAACAAGTTAGAAATTTTATAAAAGAGAATAATGAAAACAAGAAATTAGCGAAAAGAAGAGTAGCCAATAACCTTCTCTGTTAGAAATCATATCTCTAATTAGAGCCGCATGTTCAACTTGAAGGCTAACATTTACACCTAAATCATTTATGGCATTGTCAAGAACCTTCGCAGCCCAGGAAAACTCATCATCGCTATTAATAAGGAGACGAGATCGAATTTGAGTCTCCCTCGCAAGAAGATCTTCATTCTCGCGGATAAGTCTATCTCTAACCATTTGAACTTCAAGGAGAGTTTTATGAAAATATGCTAAGGTTTTAGATCCCTTTTTTATGGCGAGATCCTTCTCATCAATAAGATCGCTATTCTTCTGCCTTAATTTATCTATTTTTTTCTTTGAATCAAAATAAAGGCGCCTATATTTGTCAGTCAATCCTAAATTGAATCTGTGTTCAAGTTTTAAGAGATTAAACTTGGATCTAAGTTCATCTATGGAGAGGGAGTTAATCTTATCATCTGAGAAGTTACTCAAGGAATTATTAAGATTAGCAAGAAGAGTATGATCATCTACAGGTTCAGGGAAAGTTTGAAAGATTATAGCCTCGTCAGTAATACCATAAATATCTGCAAGTTAAAAGTGATTGCTTGAATAAGCTGCGATAGAATAAAAGTAAATAAGAGAGAAGGGAAATCAGTCATACCATAAAGTTGTTGGTTAGATTTATCGAGATTAGCGATATTTTGCTTATCAACAGAAGCTTCCGTCTCCATCTGTTTATTTTTCTTGCGAAGTTCAATAACTTCAGACTCTAGTTTTTCTTTATCTTGGCCAACTTTAGCATCCTTCTCTTCAGCATAGAAACATCTTTTGTCTAAATCAGAAGCAACAGCAAAAGAAGGTCTTCCAACCTGCGAAGAAGAAAAACAAATTAAAATATAGCGATGAAGAAAAATAAACAAACTAAGGGAGTGAAAACATACCAAGGCACCAAGAGAATTCAAGAGACTGGGAGTCAGTGATCTTGATATTCTTTGGAGAGAATCATTATCTACTAAGATAGGGGCATCGCAAACTTTAGCGAAAGCTTGGGATGTCTTTTCAATAACTTCATCCTCACCATTGGAGGTCATGCTATGGGAAATATCGCTGAAAATTCTGTATAGATGAGTCATTGAGGAATCAGAACAAGAAGAATTTCTTATTGAAGGAAAACCGCCAGCATTAAAATCCTCGTCAATATCCTTATCAGGAATAACACTGGGATTCTCTGGAATTATTTGAGGAGTTGAAGAAGAAGAAGGTTGAGTTTTTCTTTTCTTTAGCGGAGGATCTCTAGATTCATCATTGCGAGGGGCATAAGATCTTCCCCTAGAAGAAGTAGTAGGCTTCTCCTTTATAGATTTCCCAGATGGTTCCTTTGGAGATTTCTCCTTGATTTTTGGAGGAGGCAGTGGTTCTAATTCTTCGATTTCCTGCGAGCACAGATGAAGATAAGAAATAGGGGCAACAATATATTGTTAAAATTTATAAAAAAATATTTCTTACTTCATCTGTAAAAGATCTCAGAGCCAAGAGAATGTTGGGTTTCCTAAGAGTTTGATAGCTGAGTTTCATTCTATCAATCTGAGAAAATCAAAAAAGTTAGTGAGAATATAAAGGAGACAATAAATAATAATAACATGAAAGGTCGAGAGAATATACTTCTTTAGATCTTTCAGGCCAGCTGAAGACCCATGGTTTATATTCTGCGAGATTCGTGGGAAGTTCGCGAGAACCAGATATATAAGGACCTACAAGACTTAATGGGAAGATGAACCACTTATCGTCGCTAGAATGACTAGGACCTTGGTTAGTAGATGTATGGAAATCAATATCCATCATAAGAGCATTGTCGCCAGTGACCTTATCTTTCTTCAAACGAACACCCCAACATGTACTATCCCTCTTCATGGGGACAATTCTATAGTTTACAAAAAACTTGTCCACAGTTTAATCGCAAGAAACAATGGGGGACATCTTTGAACAAAGGATTCTTTGGAGCCTCAGGGTAGCGAGTTCCTTTACCAGCGCAACGAGAAGCATATTCAAGTAGTAATCTGATGCAATCCCCACCCAATTGGTATATTGCTCGTGAGAACCTCTCTTTAGAAATTATCTGATAAAACAACGGAAGCTCAGGATCATAAAGAGGGATGGGAAGACCAGCTTCAAGTTGTCCTAGCGATATTATGATTTTATCGCGAGAACATTGGTCGTCAGTAAACAGTTTAAGGGAAAGTTCTGACTTGGAATCTTGATCTGGAATCAGAGATAAGTTAAAACCTTTAAGTCTAAGTTTCTCGCGCATTCTATTAAAGGCCTTCAAATTTTTAGCACCAGCAGCAACCATTTTTGAGTTTGGGAATGAAAGAATAAATCACAGTTGTTATAGAAGCGCAATTCGCGGAAGAACAGTAAAAATTGCAGAGAGAATACGGAGAGAAGAAAGAAGAAAGTAAAAGAGAAAAAGGAGAGGAATGAGAAGAGTATTTATAGAAGAATAAATTTCTCGAAAAAGATGAAGGCAATTAATGCAAATAAGAGACGTGGATGGTTAGATCGCATCGGTTACAGAAGACGTGTCAAAAATTTATTAGAAGAAAAGATTCGTGAAAACAGCTGGCGAAGGACGAAGAAATCTGAAAAGATAAGCAATTATGGCATTTTAGATTCTCATATCTTCTCTTCTTCGCAGAAAAGACATGAGAAGAGGCAAGATGTAGTACCAGAATATCGCTACAACGTTATTCCCGCGATATTAACAACATTTCTGCGAGAGGACCAAACGTTTCTACAAGTATTAACAACACTTTGACGAGATTGTCGCAAGATTCTTCAACAACATTTGGCGAGTGTCACAAAAGAGTGATGTAACGATTAATGATTAAATATATATGAAGAATAAGTCTGCTTCACGATAGTTATAAAGTTGGCAATGGTGAAGACTGAAGTTATGACGATGAGATCGCAGAGTAGATCCGAATTAGGGGGAAATCTTAGCTGTCTTCCACTATGTACTTTCCTATATAAAGGGTTCAACTAAATCCCGAAAAGGATGATGTATTTTTGAGATATGAGAGAATTTTGAGGAGAGAGAAACTCCAGAAAGAAAGTTCTACTTCTGAGTTTTGATCTTTCTTGTAAATCTTCCTGAAAGTGAATTAATAAAAGTGTTGTTGTTTATTCACAATTATGACTTAGTTTTCATAGATTCTTGACAAGGGTGTAGTGAAGGAAATCCTGCAACTACAATATTCTTTGAAGATTAATTAATTCCTGCGAGGAAATCGCCATCAAGCTTGAAAATCTATGTTTTTCTTGGGACAAAGTCTTATTTTCATCTGATAAAGATTCCATCGCCAAATTAGCCTTAAAAAACAAGTATGAGAGGCGATCAACCTCGCTACTTAATAAATTTTGCCTTTGCAATTATTGATTATTCTCATTAGTAAGATTATTTATGTGGTCAATTGAATAAGTGTAAAGATTGTCTAGTCTGGTATGTTGATCCATCCAAGAATCTCTTTCAACGCGAGCTTCTTCAGCGATAGATTCAAATTTGAGTCTTTCTATGAAACGAGTCCGATTTGAAACTAATATATGAATCAAGAATTTAGGAAAGAAGCCTGAGTACAGAAAATAGAAAAATAAAATAGAAAAACCAAAGAGAAGAGGCAAGAAAAATGTACCTTTCAGCTCGTCATTTTTTCTGCGAAGATTATCGCAGTCTAGAGAAGAGTTGCGAAGCATATGATTCAAAGTATCACATTCAGCAGTTTTAAGTTGAAGACTTTTCCTCAGAGCTTCAACTTCATTTTCCAAAGATGCTCGCAAAGCATTACCATCAGAGCCAAAATACTTAAGTAGAGTCTCGCAAGCTTCATGTTGAAGAGGTTCAGTGGAAGACTTTTTAAAATTGTATAAAATGTTAGACAAGATTTTAAAAGCAACATCAACACCTGCAAAAGTTTCGTTTGATGAAGGAAGGGGTGTAGAAGATGAAGTAGTAATGAGAGAAAGTTGACGATCATTTGTGATGGTTGAGTTGTCAGGAGGAGTATGTTGAAAAACAACAGTTGAAGGCCGTAAAGGACTATAAGGAGTCTCAGTTACAGTAATTTTAGAAGCTTGATCTGTCAAAGGGTCAGAAGAAGTAGAAGTATGGGTAGCGATATTCTCACAAACAAAAGTAGAAAGATTTGGTTGCGATGGTGTGGGAGTAATCTTCACAGATGTTAATGTGGGCATAATGAGATCTTCCCCAAGTGTCTTAAAGTGGCGAGATCTTTTGGGAGGCTTAACAGGGTTCTCGTCATTCTGCGAACAATAACTCAGATAAGAAGCAGAGGCAACAATATTATTATTAGGAAATAAAATATGTTTCTTACTACCTTATCATTCGCAGAATTCCTCTTCTTCTTCTCTGCTAATATTCTGCGAGTATTAGGGTTTTGAATTGTGGATTGTTTAGTTCCGCTGAAGAGAATACATAACATGGAAGTTATGAAGAATCAAATAAGAAAGATTGGAGAATGAAAGTAAAAATTGGCTTAAATAAATAACATAAGTCAAGAAACATACCTTGGTGACTCCATTAGAACAGTAACAGAAAAATATGAAGAAGAAGAAAGTTGCAGACGGAAGACGAAGTAGACAAATGAAGAAGATGAAGAAACAGAAGAAGAAAATTATTTTTGAAATTTAGTCTTACCTTTTATAGGCAAAATAGGGTGGGCCCATTGAGCAGAGACGTGTCAGTAAATGGAGGAATTCACAACACGTGTAAGAAAGGCTAGATTAATGGAATCTTGTCGAGGAGAAAGTATAAAAGGGAAAAAAAGTTGCGAGGGTAATAAAGAATATTGGTTCTCATGATCTTCTCTTCTTCGCAGAAAAGACATGAGAAGAGGCAAGATGTAGGACCAGAATATCGCTACAACACTATTCATGCGATATTAACAACGCTTCACAGCGTCACCGCAATTCTTTAACAACGTTTCACGAGCGTCACAGAATATCCAAAAGAAGCTGACGATGGAAGAAGTAAAGGAAGAATATGTTGATCCTGCGATGGTCATCATTCTTGCGATAGAGAATATTGTTGCGATCGCAATGAGATCGCAGAATAGATCCGAAATAAGAGGAAACCTTAGTTGTCATCCATTATGTAAATCCCTATATAAAGGGCTCGATAAATCCAGAAAAGGATGATGTATTTTTGAGAGCTGAAAGAGTCTTGAGGAGAGAGAAACTTCAAGAGAATATTTGTAATCTTGATTTCTTCCAATTCTGTAAACATTTCTGAAATTTGAATAGTAAAATGTCGTTTAAATCTTTGAAGTTTAATTGATTTCCAACAGATTTCTATAGAATCTTAACAAGGGTGTAGTGTAGGAATTCCTGCAACTACAGTTTCAGTGAATGATTGAATGGGAATATGATTTAGGGTTATACTATTGGGTTTGGGATCGAGTATTATGGGCCGCACAATGATTTGGTCCGAGTAATATTATGGGCCACAATGACATACCACATTTAGCTATCTAGGCGCCATGATCGACTAAGCTGGTGCTTTTAACACTTCCGGGCTATCCCTTAACTGCGGCTGGGCTCCAGATAGTGTTCTTCCCTAAATGACAAATTTGCCCTTTCTGCTCAATTTTGGTGATTTCTCATTCTTTTCGTCCGCGCGACTCCAGAGTACCTAATAGCTCAAAAACACACGTTAAATACATAATTTACAAGAAAAATAGCAAAGAAAGCATAAACTACTAGATAGTAAATTAGGTGTATTCTACACCTATCAAATTCCCCCACACTTAGACTTTGCTAGTCCTCGAGCAAATCAAACTAAAAACTTACAACTTCAAAGCGTTCTAGCGTCCCAAGCATCCAAAGAGCTATGAGGACATAGAGTTTCTGCATGCTAGTAATAAGAAGTTAGAAATACTAAAGAACATATTCTCATTCTTAAATGTTGAGTGAGAAATAACCACACCATAATGAGAGAACGCGTGTTTGAGAAACGATCAATAGGCATTTCGCCTCGACTTCTGCCTCACCAAAAATGGTTTTATGATAATTGCACTCAAAAAGACGGCTTTTTTATGGGTCTCACATGTGTGCAGGTAGGAATGAAGAGAGAATTCCTGCAACACGTTGAATGGTGGGAAGGATGACTTCCGAAATTTTGAAAAACCCACATCTTTTAACATTTTGAAAAACCATTTTTCTAACGATCTCTAAGAAAGGAAATCAACCACTATTATCGAGGATGAGATTACTTACTTACCTTCACATCCGATTGCCAATTATGATAACACCACTCTCACGGAATCCAATAGAAACGTCTTCCGCTCCTCGTCTTCATCTTCTTAATCCTCGTCTTCGGCTTCAACTATTGATGATAAACTTTCGAACTTCATAAATCCTTGACAATTTGTAACCTTTTTCCTTAAAATCCTTGTCGCTTGAAACTTCCTTATATATTTTCCTTCCCCACGGCTTATTACATAAACATAAATAAAATTTCTCTTGTCTCATTTTTTTCAATCAATTTTTTTTATATTATTTTTTTTTCTTTTCTTATTATGTTTTTTTTTTTTCAAGACAAGAGAAACAAAATACAAAACAAAGTAAAAAATAAAACAACCATGGCCGTGGAAAAGTACTTTACCACTTGATTCTTCACAACTTGTATCATCTCGAAATTATAAATTTCAATAATTCTCACCTTTTGATTTTCTTTGCCCTTGTAAATAAGTCTTCAACTTGTATGTAAAATTATGCTCATTGTATGTTGCTTTATTCGGATTTGAAATTTGCTCTTTTCTTATCCCATTGTTGCTTGTAAACCTTGAACGTCTTCAACTTTCCTTATAAATTTTGATGTCGCTCCCTTGTTGATGATGATGATGGTGTTTCTATGGACCCGTTGTTGTCGAGAGAATGGTGCTAACTGCAAATCGAACTACAAGAAGGAGGCTTTCATCCATAGACGTCACCCTCATGATTGACAAAAATTAGCACTCAAGAGATAAAAAATAGTGCTGAAAATTGGTGTGAAGTTGGGTAGCTCACCATTCTACCCGGAATTAACGTACGGTGACACACAATCAAAAGAAGCTCTTTAGTCAAGGAAGAATTTCTGGTCGGTGCCTTGGTTGATATGAAAATGGGTAGTCTCCACTAATGATTGATCAACAACTCTAATAACGCACTTCTCCCTGCACCAAATTTGCATCACCGGCATGATTAAATCCATTATTTAACACTCTAACAAGTAAGAAATCCGAACGTAGTTCCCTAAAACTTCCAAGTTCAATTATGTCGGTCAGAATTCTCTATGTAAACATACCTAGAAGTATTCTAGTGACTCTAAAATCTCTAAAAGTTGAAGTTTTTATGCAATTTTTTTTAAAATATATGCTTAGCCACTCCCCCACACTTAAACCTTACATTTTCCTCAATGTAATTGAATCGTCCAAGTAAAGTTAAGGTGGGAAATCCTAATATGATATGGAACAAGAAAAATAAACAAATGCAAAAAAAAAAAAAAAAAAAAAGGATAAGAAATACAAAATCGGTGGGTTGCCTCCCACTTAGCGCTTGTTTTAAAGTCGACGGCCCGACATAGCTCTTGCTTCACATTACTCCTCTAGAGGGAGCACATCTCGAAGTCCAATCACGTCCACATGCTCCGTTGGAAATTTTTCATAATATGACTTCAACCTATGGCCGTTGACTTTCAAGGGTTGTCATGTTTTTTCACTAACAATTTCAACTGCACCATGATCATAAACATTAGTAACAATAAATGGTCCCACCCAACGGGACTTAAGCTTACCCGGAAATAAACGTAAACGAGTATTAAATAAAAGAACTTTTTTCCCCACAACAAAACTTTTTCGAGAAATCATCTTGTCATGAAAAAGCTTGGTATTTTCTTTGTAAATCCGGGCACTCTCGTAAGCATCATTACGTATCTCCTCTAGATCATTTAGTTGTAACTTTCTTTGTTTTCCCGCTTCATCATACTCCATGTTGCATTTATTTATCGCCCAATAAGCCTTATGTTCAAGTTCAACCGGAAGATGACAAGCTTTGCCATAAACCAACCGATATGGAGACATACCAATCCGTATCTTGTACGCCGTTCTATACGTCCAAAGTGCATCATTGAGATTAAAGCTCCAATCTTTCCTTGTGGTATTCACCATTTTCTCAAGAATGGACTTGATCTCACAGTTTGAAATTTCCGCTTGTCCACTAGTTTGTGGATGGTAAGGCGTACCAATCTTGTGTGTTATGTTGTACTTCTTGAGGAGAGCATGAAAAGACTTCTTGAAATGTGATCCTCCATCGCTTATCACCACTCTTGGTGTGCCGTGCCTAGTGAATATGTTTTCTCTTACAAAATCACAAACAACTTGAGAATCATTAGTTTTGGTGGCTCTAGCCTCCACCCATTTCGAAACATAATCTACGGCAAGAAGTATATAAAAATTTCCATTCAAATTGACAAAATGCCCCATAAAATAGATTCCCTACACATCAAAAATCTCTACGACGAGAATTGGTGTGAGTGGCATTTGATTTCGAGCACCTAGATTGCCCGTTCTTTGAAATCTATCACACGATTTACAAAAAACATATGAATCTTCAAACAAGGTGGGCCAATAAAATCCACTTTCAAGAACTTTGACAGAGGTACGTTTAGAACCAAAATGGCCACCACAAGCAAAAGTATGACAAAAGGAGAGAATAGATTGAAATTCGGAGTTAGGTACGCACCTTCGTATTATTTGATCAACGCCATATTTCCATAAGTATGGTTCATCCCACACATATTGCTTCGCTATCTTCTTAAGTTTCATATTTTGGAAGTTGGACATTGTACTAGGTACCTTTCTTGTCACCAAGTAATTCACTATATCCGCATACCAAGGTGTTGATTCTTCCAAGGAGAAAATTTGTTCGTCCGGAAAGAGGTCTTGTAATGGAAGTTCTTCGTGAGACATAACAAGTCTACTAAGATGATCCGCAACGGTATTCTCCACACCTTTCTTATCTCGAATTTCTATGTCGAACTCTTGTAGTAATAGGATCCACCGGATTAGTCTTGGCTTAGCTTCTTTCTTCTTTAGTAAGTATTTAAGTGTGGCATGATCGGAATACACAATAACCTTTGTATCCACCAAGTATGATCGAAATTTTTCCAATGCAAACACTATAGCCAATAACTCCTTTTCCGTGGTAGAATAGTTGATTTGTGCATCATTGAGGGTCCTAGATGCATAATAGATAACATGGGACAACTTGTCCACTCTTTGACCCAAAACGGCTCCAACCGCATAATCACTAGCTTCACACATTAGTTCAAATGGAAGATTCCAATCCGGTGACTTGATAATCGGCGCACTAGTCAACATTGCTTTCAATTTGTCAAAAGCATCCTTGCAATCCTTGTTGAAGTCAAAAGGTACCTCCTTTTGTAGTAACTTGCACATTGGCATGGAGATTTTGGAGAAATCCTTGATAAACCGCCTATATAAACCTGCATGGCCAAGAAAAGAACGAACCCCCCTCACCGAAGTGGGATATTGTAAGTTTCTTATTAAATCTATCTTTTACTTGTCCACTTCGAGCACTCGAGAGGACACAATGTGACCAAGTACTATGCCATGGTTTACCGTAAAATGACATTTCTCCCAATTAAGGACAAGGTATGTGTCTATGCATCGTTTAAGAACTAGTTCAAGGTTGTTTAAACAACTATCAAAAGAATTGCCATAAACACTAAAGTCGTCCATAAATACCTCAATGATGCGCTCCACATAATCCAAGAATATACTTACCATGCATCTTTGGAAAGTAGCCGGTGCATTACAAAGACCAAACGACATCCGTCTATACGCAAACGTTCCAAACGGACAAGTGAAAGTATTCTTATCTTGGTCCTCCGGTGCAATCACAATTTGGTTGTATCCCGAATAACTGTCCAAGAAACAATAATACAAATGCCCCGCTAGCCGCTCCAACATTTGATCAATGAAAGGTAAAGGAAAGTGATCCTTCCGGGTTGTGGAATTAAGCTTTCTATAATCAATGCACACTCTCCAACCGGTTTGAACTCTTGTAGGAACAAGTTCATCGTCTTGATTTCGAACAACCGTAACACCGAACTTCTTTGGTACCACTTGTACCGGACTAACCAACTTTCTATCGGAAATTGGGTAAATTACCCCCGCACTTATCAATTTGAGTATCTCTTTCTTCACAACCTCCATCATGGGAGGATTAAGCCTACGTTGAGTATCACGTACCGGCTTCACATTCTCTTCCATTAGAATCCTATGCATGCACATGGATGGACTAATGCCTTTGATGTCCGCAATTGTCCACCCAATAGCCGTTTTGTGCTCTTTCAAGACTCTAAGCAAACGGTCTTCTTGTACCGGTGTGAGGTTCTTTGCAATAATCACCGGAAGCTCATATCCATCTCCCAAGAACGCATACTTCAAATGGTCCGGAAGTGGCTTCAATTCTAGTTTAAGCACCTTCACAATAGATGGTACAAGTAATTCATCATTCATGGGTAAAGAAATATATGAAACATTACCCTTAGCTTCTTGTAATGCCGTCAAAGCACCACACATCTCCACCATTTCCTTGGAAATTTCAACATCCAAGTTAGATAAGCCGTGGACGTCCAATTCAATGCTCTTTTGCAACACCACGCCAAGTTAGTCCTCTTGATTCAATTCCACCATTTGTTGCGCTAATGAACCAACCACATCAATGGAGTATGCGAAATGCACATCACTTGGGTAGCGCATGGCATCGAATATGTTGAAGTGTATTACTTCCTTGTCGAACTCCATAGTGAGTGTACCCTTGTAAACGTCAATCTTTGTCTTTGCGGTCTTCATAAATGGCCTCCCAAGAAGTAAAGAAGTAGTCGAACGATTCTCATTGTTATCCATATCCACCACAAAGAAATCCACCGGAAAAATTAACTCATTCACTTGCACTAGAACGTCTTCTACAAGTCCCTTTGGATAAATGTTAGACTTGTTTGCTAATTGGATAATAACTCTTGTCTCTTTCAACGGTCCAAGATTCAAGGAGTCATATATATCGGCCGACATCACACTAATGGTAGCTCCCAAATCAAGTAAAGCATGTTCAAACCTTTTCTTACCAATAGTGATTGGCACCGTGAAACCACCGGGATCCGTGCACTTTTATAGGCATCTTCTTCAAAAGCATAGCCGACGCACTCTCGCCAACTTTAGTAATTTCATTATCAAGCAACATATCCTTCTTTGTGCATAATTCCTTCATGAACTTAGCATACCTTGGCATTGTCATGATGGCCTCGATGAAGGGGATGTTGATTTCTATCTTCTTGAAGATATCCATGAGTGCCTTGTCTTGAGCTTCTTTCTTGGACTTAGCAAAATGACTAGGAAAAGGAGGTGGAGTAGTAAAAGTAGGAACTGGTTCCTTGGATTATGCGGTTGGTGTTGAATTCTTCATTGGTTCGGCTTCCTCCTTGTCTTTGACTACCTCTTCACTAGCTTCTTCATGATGACTTGGACTCTCTACTTGTCTTCCACTTCGTAAAGTAACCGCATTAACATTCTCTCTTGGGTTCACAAATGGTTGTGAAGGAAGTTTTGTGGATGTTTGAGCTTTCATTAAGTTTATATCGGTCGCCAATTTTCCCATTTGAGTTTGTAAATCCTTGATTGCCGAACCGGTCCTTTGTTCCAAAGCTTTGATTGCCGAATCGGTCTTTTTTTGGTTTTGTTGTAACATAGAAGTGAGACCTTGCATGCTTTGCATTATCACATTCAACTTATCATCATTCTAAGAATCTTGCTCCTTGACTTGTTGTGGTTGGAATTGTTGTTGTTGAGGTTGGAAACGTGATTCTTGGAATCCACCTTGTTGCGCATATGCATTAGGAGCCGTCGCTTGCTTGTTTGCATAGCTAAAGTTGGGATGATCCTTCCAACTGGGATTATAATTATTGGAATATGGATCGTACCTTGGCCTTTGATTTGGATATAAAGCATTTACTTGTTCGGTTTCATCATCCGGAATAATTACCGCGGCCAACCGTTGCACTACCCCCTCGATGTTGTTTAACCGGTGATCGGATTGTGAAGACGAGTCACTAACTTCATGCACCAACTTAACCATTGATTCACCTCTTGCATAGAATTTTTGCGAGTTTGCCGCCATACTTTCAATCAACTCGGTAGCTTCGGCCACCGTCTTGTTCACTAGTGCACCACCACCCACGGTGTCAAAAAGATATCTATCACTTGTTTGGAGACCTTCATAGAAATATTGAATTATCATGGCGTCACTAAATTGATGGTGTGGACAACTTTCCACCAATCTCTTGTACCGATCCCAACATTCATATAATGACTCTCCCACATGTTGTTTCATCCCACAAATCTCCTTGCGAATTTGAGTAGCTTTCGATGCGGGAAAATATCTCTCAAGGAAAATTTTCTTCATCCCATTCCATGTTGTGATACTTCCGGAAGGAAAATAGTACAACCATTCCTTAGCATTGCCCGCCAAAGAAAACGGAAAAGCTTTCAACTTTGCTCCATCCGCATTAATATCATGCGGAAGCATGGCCATGACTATGGTATTGAAGTCCATAATATGTTTGTTTGGGTCTTCATTTACCATGCCATGAAACTTTGGTAATTCTCTAATCAACCCCGGCTTGATCTCGAAAGTTGAGTTAGTTTGGATACACCATTGTTGTGTATCGAGCTTGTGAGAAGCTTGATCCTTGAGTGTACGATCACCCATTGCTTCTTCTATGTCCGAATCTGCGAATTCACTTGATGTAGAATAAGGAAGCGGAGTGTTAACCGCTCGAATGAAATCCTTTAGTTGAGTGCCGGATCGAAGACGTATTGGACTCGGTCTTCCCTTTTTAAGCATTCACCAAAGATATAGTACCTGAAACAAGATTCACAAAACTAAGTTAGATACGATATAGAATCTAACAAAGCAAGAATAAAACAAAAAGTAAAAAGAAAACAACTAAAATCGCTCGTTGCTCCCCGGCAACGGTGCCAAAATTTGATGCGTGTCGTAACCACAACAAATTAATTAATATTTTACTACCTAATTAACAAGTAATATAGGGTAGTCAAAATCGATCCCACGAGGAGCAAGAGATTATAGTTGTCTTATAATGTCACAAAAGGGGGGGGGGGTATTGGTTCAAGATTTTAAAATCAAAAGAAAGTAAATAAAGCAATCAAAAGTGTAAGTTGAAATCAATAAGAGAAAATAGATCAAGGAATCCTTCTTCGCTGCAAAACAATGATTAAAGTTATGTTTTTTTCCACTTTTTATTAATCATAGATTATCACCAACCGTAGGATAGCAGGTTCGCTTAGCTAACCCCAAAATTCCGTATTTCACTGGGTAATAGGTTCGCTTAGTTATCAGATTCTATTCAAAAGAACCACCTTGAGGTTCGCTTACAAGATGTAATTCCCCGAACACATTAAGATTTATGAACTTAGATTTAGTACTAGTAGTTAGACTCGGTTCGCTTGGTCCAATTTCTAGCGTTGTTTTCACACACAATTGCTCCACGGAATCCCTTCGCAAGGTCTTGTGTTTTCTACTTGTGTAAAGAGTCAAGAAACTATTACGTATTCCCTAACTTTCACTAGCTTTAGATTAAATTAACAAATCAATTTAGCGTGCACTCCAAACAACCTATCAATCAACCATAAACATTAATATTAGTAAATACAAACGATAATCATATGAAAAACTTCAAAGTAGAATTGAAACAAAACTCAAATCATATATTAAGAACTAGGAATTCATCCTCAATCGATAAGAAAATTAGCTACTCATAGTTTGGAGTTCACACAATAATAATAATAATTAAGGAAGAAAGAAAAACTTATTGAAAAGATGATGGTTGCTCCTTCCTCCAATCCTTGTGCACTTTAACTCCTTCTCCAAAGTAGATGTGTGTGTAAAAGTTGTAGAGAACTCCTTTATTTATAGGCTTCAATACTCTCCATATCTTTGTAGGAAAAGAATCCACATTCCATAGCTAAATTCCAATTTCAAGTCCAATTCTCCAAAACTCCCAAGTTTTCATCCAACTCCCAATTCTAAGTCTTCACACACATGAGAGAAGTCCATACAAAATTCTGTATTTTTGGCTCGCCGGAAAACTGGGTTTTTGGCCGGAAGTTGGCCGGAATTAGTCACTGCCGGCCACCTGAAAATTCTATCAGTCGACGAAATATTCCGTCAGTCCACCGTTAGGACTAACGGTCAAACAGGTCAAACTAACGGTCGTCGTCAGTCAGTCGGGTCAAGGCAGAAAGAGTCAGCTCCTCAATCAGCTGATCAGAATCCGTCTTACTGGTGTTACTCACGAGCTAAATCGGTCACCGATCTTTTGAGTTGACTCATCGGAGGGGAAAACCGACCGAGTTCTGTTTAATTACAGGACTTTCCGGCCAAATTCATGCCTCACTTTTCATCTCCATATACCTGCACACCTAACATACATTTACTTAATTCAAGCTTCCCATCATTCCCTGCATTGCAGCATTAACAGCACCATCTAACTCGGACCAATACCCATTCTCAATCTAACCACTTCATCTTTCAACTCGAGCTACAATCATCACAGCAACACCACACAGAATTCATCTTGATTCACTGCAGCTCAAATCTCTCATCTGACTTTGAAAACCCATTCTCCGATTCGATTACAACCACAAACCCTATTCTCGATCTAAGTTCTCAACTCGATTCACATCAGCGACTTCGATCTCTTCAATCATCCGAAACCCATATGAATATTAGCCTCAGATCCCCTTAATTCTTCTTCTTTGTTCACTAATTTGAAAACCCATAAACAGTATCAGTAGCAATATCAACTGATTCCAGTTCTTCTTCAAAACCCTGTTTATCTCAGAGAGCAACTCGACCATCAAATCTCCAAACCCTCGATTTGATTTCAATTCTTCAAATCGCAGCAAAACCCTATCATCTTCATCACGAGTCCATCCACAACAACAGCACAGCAACCCCATGGTAGCTCATTCATCTCGTCACTGTCCATCTTCAAATTCTCTGAAGAACAGCTTCAACCCCTAGCTCGTCTCTCTGTAAAGTTCGAATCAACAGAGACGGCTTCACCAAATCAAACCCATTTTAGTTCTCGAGCCATACTTCTTCAGGGATCTTCAATTTCTCCTGAATCTCTTCTCAATTTCTCTCGGACACAAAGCGATCCACAAATTGCTCTTGATTTCAGCTCCACAGCTGCTTGCGCAACTTTTCTCTTTTCTCAGTTTCAGTGAATGATTGAATGAGAATATGATTTAGGGTTATACTATTGGGTTTGGGATCGAGTATTATGGGCCGCACAATGATTTGGTCCGAGTAATATTATGGGCCACAATGATATACCACATTTAGCTATCTAGGCGCCATGATCGACTAAGCTGGTGCTTTTAACACTTACGGGCTATCCCTTAACTGTGGCTGAGCTCCAGATAGTGTTCTTCCCTAAATGACAAATTTGCCCTTTCTGCTCAATTTTGGTGATTTCTCCTTCTTTTCGTCCGCGCGACTCCAGAGTACCTAATAGCTCAAAAACACATGTTAAATACATAATTTACAAGAAAAATAGCAAAGAAAGTATAAACTACTAGATAGTAAATTAGGTGTATTCTACACCTATCAACTGACCTTGTCGTTCTATCGGATATCCTTACTACACCCGATGCACCAATTCAAGACTAACTAGCATAACTGGAAAATTGATTGCGTTGTTTTCGATGAATATTCGATTAACATCTTCCCTACCTAGATTTCTTATGAATACTCGACCAAAATGTTTGATTATTGTTACACACAAAACATTTTGAGATTATAAAACGATATTAATTTATCCATATGAATTTACTCATCAGTGATATTTGTTGCTATACCATAAAAAGGAATTATAAGTGTTGTGATGATTTTTTTTCCAGTACTATGTCCTCGAACATTTTGTGCATCATACTAATAATATGACTCTGCAATAAGCCACGAGTTGTGGCCCATGTGGGATAGATGCTGGAAATCTTGATTAAATTATACAGATCCATGATTAAGATAATCGTGTATCAACTATGGTGGTAATATTTTCCCTCACCACGTCCATCTCCTTATAATTCTTTTGGCTCCCAAGAGGTAGGTATTTTCCCAATATATAATTGCAACATGACGCTTCTCTTTTTTCTAGCCTAATATGTTATTCATCCAAATGTTTAATTATCCACAAATACTTTTGTCGCTCTTCATTAAACCAGTTTATTGGGACGACCGACCGGAGGGCTCGAAGGGCCCGAAGGGAGGGAGTCCCTTTTATAGCCACTTTTTTGTAAAATGAAACCTAACAATTTTGATAAAAAGATTGAATTTGATTTCCATGTGGTTTATTTTTGGTTACTTTTTCACTAGACAAGATTATCCCTCCTTTTTAGTCCAGTTACTATAACTCTTTGTGTATCCTACTTTTTCAGGGGTATAATTGGAAAGCAAACTTTAATATAACATATCTAAAAATCCGTGCCTTAGAATTTTACAAATTTTATCTCGTTGGAAAGGTTATAAAAAAAATCTACGGAACGAGTACAAACAACAATATCAAATTTAAAATCCATCTTCAGATTCTTCTTCGGTCGGCCCTTCTACCGTGGCAACGGTTTTACTAGTAAGCATTTCAATCTCCTCATCAGAAGAATTAAGATTATAACCAATTGAGCGATAGTTGAATTAACCAAATTTAAGATAAAATTGTATTTTTCTTCCTTTAGATATACATTGGAAATCGAGGAAACTGATTTGTGTAAGAGAGGTGTGAGTTGAAAGTACAAAATGCCCAAGAATATATAATGTTAATTTAAAAAATGGAGCCCCCGTTACCAATATAGTCGCTGAGCGCGAGTGGTATCTCCTAGCAACAAAGCCTTTACCACCAACGACAGTACCGTAGATGTTGGGTAACAATGACTTTTCCATTAGACCTCGATTCAGACATCAGAAAATTTAAGACACAAACGACTAAATATTCGATTATGGCTAAATTAGATTCATTTTCGGATCATCACAAATTTAAACATATTACTGTCATACAAATTTGAAGATTTTTGTTATAGGGAAAGCTAAAATTATTTGACTAGGGTATATCTCTTTTGACTTTAGATCATTGAAGGGGAGGAGAGAAAAATTGTCTTTCCCCCTAACAAAACATTGAAGTTTACCATTCTATCCTCAACTTAATCTAATCTTGTATTTGTGCATAATCTTAACCTAAATCATTATCACGATTAAACCCAATCGTTCTTTCTTCCGTGAAGTTTTAACACCAACATGAACGATGAAGATGTTGATTGGAGCAACTAAATATCAGTCACGGAAGAAGAAAAATTTTTGTGGTAAAATACAGACTATACAAGCGAAAACAAAAATAGTGTTTCTGGTGTAGAACTTTTTCGATGTCATATAGAGAAACGTAGTATCAGTTACAATTTGATAGATCCAAATAGGAAATGTTCAAATACAAAACATTAAACAAATACTCCCTCTGTCTTTTTTTATCTGTCCTAATTTCTACTTTGGTATGTCTCTTTTTATCTGTCCGATCTGTTTATAGACATACTTTTCCCTTAAACTATCAAATATACCCTTTATTTTTTATAATCATAAAATCATTTTTAATATAAACTTAATTCAAAATCTTAAATATTATCACCATATATAAGGAAAAAATCTACTCAATATCTTTGTATTAATTGTCATTCCTTTTTTGAATAAAAACATTTATGGATAGTTATAAAATTCCTAATAAAACTTCTACTTAATCTTACATCCCATTCTAATTATGGACTCCATAATAAAAGCAGTATAAGTTTGTTTTTATTTTTTAAAAATATTTCCTAAAATAATAATACTATCCAATTTATAATTTTTAATACTATTAATTTTAGTTTTGGTAATAACATAACATTAAATATGGCTAGTCAAGGGTTAGTCATGACGCTTTATATGATTTCCTTAATATCTTGACAAAGTCAATTAGGACTATTAATTTGAGACGGAGGGAGTATATGATTTGATAATGAACTTATCAGTAACATTCAACTAACAGACTGAATCTGCGTAAAAAGATATCACATATATGATTAACTTGATAGAATGCAACTATCTATTGACCAAAACCAGTTACCACACTGTTATTTTCCTAAGCAGCGTCATAGACAATAGACATCCAAGTCCAACCCTTTCTCCTTTATCTCCTGAAACACATTTAGATAAGCAAATAAGACACAAAGATCCTAAATCTTAACATCCTTCCTGAGTACATCAGCTACCCATTCATAACATTTATATTTTCCGCACATTCGTCCCTTAAAATCCACAGTTATACAACCCAAAATACAACGACATACGCAACAATACACATACTGCATTGTGTTTCATCACAGTTTTACACTGTTTTATTTTTACTTTCTTCCCTTATAATTCGAACCCCATGTTTGATAAATAGATCTGTAAGTATGTTGTTTACATTGTTCGATTACACCATCTAATTTTTTGATAAAATATAAAGTAATCCAGGTACCGATAACTTCGAGTTGCAGTTAGCCGTTTTGCAGGATCGATACAATGCATTTGATTAATCAAATCCTTGGACGTCTCCCACCAACACATTCAAAGCTATGTAAAATGGACTCTCAATAGTACCGTGTGGTTTCCTCCCTGATACGGTAATAGTGTTACCAAATGATGAAAAAAAAAATCAAAATGTAGTGGGCTTGGAATTGTCGTCGTGCAATTCCACTGGGTGAGATGTTATCAGATGCGATGTTGGTTAGAGGTTAATTTGGTCATATAAATAATTTGTAAACCTAACTTTTTTTTTCAAGGGGGCTAAAATAATTTTATAAAAGTGTAGGGAGTTTTAGTGGACTAAATGTTATATATATGGTGGGATAAATACAAAATATAACATAAAACGAAGGACTTTTATACATTTATTGAGATTTTAGGGGGTGGGGTGGGGGGCTAGAGCCAGGGTTAGTCAACCCTTGGCTCCGCCCCTGATTTTCTGTGAATACTTTCCCCATATACATGGCTCTAAAATGTTAGCTTTCCCCATATATTTCTTCCCCCCTAAACAAATCAACTTTCCCTATAACAAAAATCAATTTGAAGGTTCTCTATTCATCCTTCAAATTTGAAGAATTTCTACAAAATCTAAAGTGATGAAGCTAAATATATAGAGACAAAATACAATATTTTGACACTCTCTTCTCCAAAAGTGGGTGTAAAGAGAGAGATAAAAAAGCCAGCAGTAGCGCACTTATACCATGTGTAGATACCACTCAAGAAGTTATTTATCGACTTACGGAAGCAAAAAGTCACAAATTAGTTTGGGGATACAATTTCAAAATAACCTCTAGAACCAATATAGTTAACTTTTTGCGAAGTAAAATATTTTTGATTATGCTTTCGAAATTGTCTTATGATGCTAAAGAAACATAAGCATTTTTGCTTTTAGTATCCAAACACCCTCTTCGTGTTTCACGTATATCATTTTTTTTATGGATCTGACTGAAATCACATTACTCATATGAAATCTGATTTTTTTTTTTTTTTTAAAGTCAGATCTGACTCACTGGCTTTGTCCCATGAATAAGAGACATTTTAGTTCCTATCTCAAACAAGTCCGAGTCAGGTATTAGGTCTGAACCAGGTAGCGAGCCACATATGACAACACACGAAAAAAAAGACGTCTGACATCGAGTCCCCGTAGTCGTCCAAAATCCGATCACAAGCCAGATGCAAACAAATATATGTTGTTAGTGACTTAGAGCAAAGAGGAGATTACATACATATTCCTACACTTTAAAACTTCCGTTTTCTATTTTTGCAGCAAGAGAGAAAAGATAAACAACAGTTGAGCTAATCGATTAGATTATGCCAGGTGAGGAAATGCTTTACTCCTTGGTAAAGTAATGTCCCGGAAAAAATCCTGAATCGTGTCGCGGGAGAAATCCATAAAACACAACCCCAAAGGTTTCACGACAAAGAATTATGCGAAAAGCTGTTTAGGGACTACCGGAGCCGTGTCATAAAAATTTAAGCCCGAAAATGCTAAATGTTCCCCACAGTTCACCCCCAATACTTCCCCATGGACCGGCCGATGTCCAAAATGGTACATGGCTTTCCAAATTCAGTGGTTTAGATGACGCCACGGGAAAAGATAGTGGGGGATTTTGGTGGAAATGTAGCACTTCCGGATTGAAGCCCCGGTAAACCTACCATTTTAGAAAGATAAACCACCACTAGGAGCTTTTCACCACCAGCTCAAGACAGTGATGGAGCCACTCGGCAAAGCGGAACAGAGGGCTCCACGAAACATGGGTGGTTCCAAGCTGCCTTTGATTTTCAAACTATAATTACAAGGCTGCTAATGGGGGTGCCAATTTGATTGGGGGTGTACCGACACAAAGACAATAACTATTTTATCCTATATGTATTTTGATATATCCCAAACAATTTGATACCCCTATTATCAGTCTTGCTATTATTGGTTGCTGTTGCACACTTACACCAGTTAAGCAGGGTGTTAGTTAACTAGGAAAGTCAATCCCTTCACTACTTGTCTTGTCTACTTTAAAATTTTATAGTGATGACGATCAGCAAATAAAAATTTAAATTCAAACTAATTTAATTTAAAAAAACATATTATGAAAGAAAGAATTGTGTGGCACATTACGCACCAGGCGTATTTTTAAAATAAAAATCCAAAAAGTGAAATGAAGTAGAGAAACTGCAAAAAGGAAGAAAGAACCAAACAAACCCTCTCCTGGGGTAGCTTTAATAATCAAATCTATTAATGAATGAGTGAATGAATATCCACATAAAAACCCAGTTTGCTTTTGGTTCTTTGAAGCTTGTGTTCTTCTCATACAGGTACGGCTTATTATTCTCTTCTTCTAGTAGAAACATAAAGATAAGTTATTTTTTAATTTTTTTCTCCTCAAAATATCTAGTGAGATTCTTCTTCAGATTCTTTTTTATGATCTGGGTTTTTATAATTATTATGTTTTAAGTAGAATAAGATGAGATAACCGTGCATTCTGAAAAAATCTGGACTTTTGGGTTTGTTTGTTTTGTGGTTCAGACAGGGTAGTGAGTGAGTGTCAGTGACAAGTAGTATGAGTTTAGTGGTAATTTTGAGAATTGGGTTTGGTGAATTGTAGTAATGGGGTGTTGGATATCAAGGGATTGTATTGGACAAATTCCAAATTCTTCATCACCAGGGAATTCTCGTTCTAAAGGAGTAACTGGTAATGGAAGAAGAGATAATAATAATCTTGGGTCTGATTCTGATGAAGGAGAGAGTGAAGATCAGTTCAATCAATTACAGAACAATGATTCCGAAGTGGGTATAACTAGATTATCGAGGGTGTCGTCGCAGTTTCTACCACCCGATGGGTCTCGTACAGTTAAGGTTCCATCAGAAAACTATGATTTGAAGTATTCATACTTATCACAAAGAGGGTTCTACCCAGAAGCTTTGGATAAAGCAAATCAAGACAGTTTTTGCATTCACACGCCATTTGGGACGAACCCGGATGATCATTTCTTTGGTGTTTTCGATGGGCATGGGGAATTTGGAGCTCAGTGTTCACAATTTACAAAGAGAAAAGTATGTGAAAATCTGCTTAGAAATGGGAGGTTTCATATGGATGCTGTGGAGGCATGTCATTCTGCTTTCTTGGCCACAAATACACAGTTGCATGAGGATACTATAGATGATACCATGAGTGGAACAACGGCAATAACAATTTTGGTACGAGGTAGAACAATATATGTAGCAAATGCAGGTGATTCTAGGGCAGTTATTGCGGAGACGAGAGGGAAAGATATTGTAGCTGTTGACTTATCAATTGATCAGACTCCTTTCCGGACAGATGAGCTCGAAAGGGTAAAGCTTTATGGGGCTCGAGTTCTCACATTGGATCAGATTGAAGGGCTTAAGAACCCAGACATCAAGTGTTGGGGAACGGAAGAAAGTGATGATGGGGATCCTCCTAGATTATGGGTTCAAAATGGCATGTACCCTGGTACAGCCTTTACAAGGAGTATTGGTGACTCTGTTGCTGAGTCTATTGGGGTTGTAGCTACACCTGAGATTGTTGTTTTAGAGCTCACACCAGAAAATCCATTCTTTGTGATTGCTAGCGATGGGGTGTTCGAGTTTCTTTCCAGCCAATCTGTCGTTGACATGGTAAGAGAATTGTAATTTATTCTGTTTCAATTATGTCTCCTTCTGTTCTGCAACCCCATCTGGTAATAAAGCATATCTGCTGAGTGATATATTTTCTTGGAACTTTGGATCACAATAGTAGAATTTTTTTTCTTCTATAAGTGGCACCGTTCCTTATGTGGTATAAACGATTACTGGGTTAGCTGGCTTCTTTCATGTTGCCTTTGTACAGTTAAAACTTCCAAAAGTGAACAAAATAAAGTAGAATATTGCAGTTGATATCTTTGTATAGGTTTTGTGATACCACAGTGATAGTGTGGTTATTACTTATTAAGTTTCTTATTCATTAAGTTCATGTAGAATTTCGTTGTGTTTGCTGTGGATGATGAACTTCCATCATATTTACGACATTAGTTGTTTTCAACTTTATTCTTCTCCGATACACAGGTCATCTATGTCACTTATTCTGCTATTGTTTTGTTAGGTTGCAAAGTTTAAAGATCCTCGTGATGCTTGTGCTGCAATTGTTGCCGAGTCCTATCGACTTTGGCTGCAGTATGAAACTCGTACTGATGACATTACAATCATAGTTGTGCATATAAATGGGCTAACAGATGTAAGGGGCATCTCTTTTATGAAGCATATTTGTTTCTTGAATTCTTATCTTTTGTATATACACCACTTTCTGGTTGTTGTTTATATTAATATGTTATTTCATTCCTTTTGAACCAATTTCAATGTCTTCCAGAATATTGTGGTTCAACCAGCAACACCAGATGTTGCAATTCGACCTCTGCCTCAGGTTGTCGAGATGACAGGGTCTGAATCACCTTCCACTATAAGTTGGAATTCAAGGAATCCGCGTGAAAGACATGAGTTGTCACGAACCCGTCTCCGGGCAATTGAAAGTTCCCTAGAGAATGGACAAGTGTGGGTTCCTCCATCACCGTTGCATAGAAAAACATGGGAAGAAGAAGTAAATGTTCTTGTTTATGTGCTTTATCTTCTGATATGCGTGTCTTGCTTAAGACGTGAAATTTCAACACCTTCCCTTAACTTTGAACCTTTTTCTTTGCCTTTCATGTTACTGATTAATGCAGTCACATATTGAGCGGGCTTTGCGCGACCACTTCCTATTTAAAAAACTCACTGATGCTCAGTGCCACGTTTTGTTGGATTGCATGCAAAGAGTTGAGTTCCAGCCTGGAGATGTTGTAGTCCAACAGGTTATTATCGTATTCTTTTTCATAAAAGTGAAATAACACATTGGATCGTTGAGTTTAGTTTGGATGAAGTTTAAATGTAGTATGTACCATTAGAAACCAGAATTCTTCCGCAACTTATTATCTATGACGGAGTCAGATAGTACAGAAGTCTAATTGGTGCCCTGTTGCAGGGAGGAGAGGGAGATTGCTTTTTTATTGTTGGAAGTGGTGAATTTGAGGTCTTCGCAACTCAGGTACTCACTCGGTGGAATAGTTGTGCAGGCTAGTAACTCTTTAATTTTATTATGCCAGCTTTACTCTGTATAGAGATGACTGGTTATTTTTCTTAGGAACTACCTTTTATTCAAATTATCCGTGTAGTTCTCGTAGAACATATTAAGCAATTGCTATTTTCTTTCCATTTTCCTTTTGACTTTCCTTTATGTTTAGGCTGTCTCCTTGGTAACTGCCTATATTCCTCTTCCCTACTTCGAAGATCTAACCACCCTGTGGTCTTCTTAAGCATCATTGATACCCTTGATTATAGTCATAGTATCTTTAAGGGCTAGTTTTTTCATTGAGTTTCTTGTGGTTGTAAGCTAACTGGCTAAGTCTAAATGGCAGGAAGAGAAAAATGAGGAGGTGCCTAGAGTTCTTCAGCGTTACACAGCTGAAAAGTTGTCATCCTTTGGGGAGTTGGCACTAATGTGAGATGTTCTGTTTTTGGTATTTCTTTTGATAATTGAAGACATGTGCTTTGAAGCTTATTTCCTTGCATGTTTTATTTGATTTTCGGTTTAACCCTTCAATGGATTCCCCTGAAATTACTTCTTCAAGATTTAGAATGGAATTCAAGCTTTTATGGTTATTACTAGTCGCTGCGGTGTTCAATCTTAACACTGATGGTTAGTTTGGGAATACAGGTATAACAAACCACTTCAGGCCTCCGTCCGTGCTGTGACAAATGGAATTCTCTGGGCTTTGAGGCGAGAAGATTTTCGAGGAATTCTAATGTCAGAGTTTTCAACCTTTTCATCGCTGAAGTTGCTCAGATCAGTGGAGCTTTTCTCAAGATTATCAATCTTACAGCTAAGTCAATTAGCAAATTCCCTCTCCGAAGTTTCCTTTCCAAATGGGCAGACAATAATAGATAAGGTAACGCCTAGTCTTTTTTTTTTGTAATTCTTTGCACACTATAAATTAGTATTTCTTACAAATAACTCACCGCTGTTTGCAGGTTGAGTGTCTTTCTGCATTTTATATTATTAAGAAGGGTCAGGTGAAGATAACTTGTAGTGGTGACCTGATAAAGAGTTCAAGTTTCGCCAGTCTTTTATCTGATAATGTGAAACAAGAAAATGATAGACTGAATGATGAAGAATTCTCGGTGGAGAAGACTGAAGGAAGCTATTTTGGTGAATGGGTGCTTCTTGATGAAAAGGTCATCTCCCTATCTGCCATTGCTGTAGGAGATGTTGTATGTCTTGTTATAACAAAAGAGAAGTTTGAATCTGCAATCGGACCATTGGCGAAGTTATCACAGAATGACCGCAAGTATGTTAAATCTTCTCAAATGAGTGCTTCTACTTTTTCTACATCTCCCCGTTCAATAACCTTTTACTCAATTGATTATTACCCAAAAGATGCACCCTATAATCAAATAATTTAAGTCTACCAATGAGGTTATTAACTTTCATTGAGAATCTTTTAAATTCCATACCAACCGACAAAAATAGTTATTTGATTTCATTTATGAACTTCAGAAAGCTGCATGTTGTTTATTCTTGATACACTTTTCTATTTCTACATCTAATTACCTGATACTTATGGAACTCAGGTCAAAGGATTACACCTTGAGTACTTCTAAGAATTCTGCTATAGATATTGATCCTTCTGTTTTAGCTAAGGTTCAGCTCTCAGATTTAGTAAGTTTGCAACAATCGGATGTCATTGTTATTTCCAAACTATTGATTTTCCATTACAACAATAAAAATTTGATCTGTACCTCCTATTGATATTTACCGTCACAGGAATGGCGAACATGCACATATTCTACAGATTGCGGCGAAATTGGACTTGTACTTTTGAGAGGCTCAGGTTAGTTTTGCTATATACTTTTATGGTTTATTCCTTTAAGAAAACATCATTTCATGGAATTGCCAATAGTTTCTAAACTCATAGCAACTACCTCGTATTAATCAGGACTTAGAGCAAGGAGTAAAATGAAATCAGCCGCTAATGTCACAAGAGACTGTGCTTTTATAATATGTAGATCCCACATAGACTGAAATCAAAAGTTGATTGTTCTTTTTTCATTTTCGTTTTTGATACTGTTCCACTCATCATATTTACCATTCTTACTGAAATCCAGTCATCTTATTATCATCTGAGGGTGGGGTTTCAAATTTTTTAATGTTCTGGGTTTTTTGTGATTTACATGATTAGTGGAAAGCCACAAGAAAAATCAGCAGAGTTTTGTCAAATAAACGTTCAGACTTCCATGTAGTATGCTAGAGACCAGTATCGACGTAATAGAGTCTAAGTATTAAGTGTCTCTGGCTAGATTCCATGTATGATAATTTAGAAATAGTCATTTATTGGTCTTAATCTTCTGTAAGGTTTCCAAACCTATGGATGATTCTTTAGGGCCAGATACACTATCAGAAAATATGCTGAGCTTAAAAAGGTTTCCAAAGCAAAGGATCAAAGGGCTCGGGAAGGAAGCACAGGTCTTGAAAGAGAGAGATTTGATGAAGAGTTTGAGTTTGAGTTCATCAAACTTTGTACCGCAAGTTCTATGTACTTGTGCAGATAAAAAACACGTTGGCATATTGCTAAACACATGCTTGGCTTGCCCATTGGCTTCAATACTCCACAGCCCCTTGGACGAACCATCAGCAAGATTTTGTGCTGCTTCTGTCGTTCTGGCTTTACAAGAACTCCACCAGGTTCGATCTTTGATGTTCATAATAGAATTTTTCTTTGTTTTCAAGGTCTTCTAGACACTGGTTAATCTTCTCAGCAAGTAACATGATTAAAATGGGTCACTAATAATTTACTGACTCTTGCTCTATAAAATTTCAGAATGCTGTTCTCTACAGAGGGGTGTCTCCAGATGTTCTTATGTTTGACCAAATAGGTCATTTACAGGTTGATGTTAGGATGTATTTTTGCTGCATCACATTATTATATCTGTGTTTGATATTAGTAAATTCACATTTTTGCTCCCAGTACCGTTTTTTTAATTGCCAATGCTTTTATTTTATGTGTTACAGCTTAAGGCTTTGTTAGCTGGTAAAACATTTCATGGACATGTGATGCTTATTTTATATGGATCATAGGTAGTGGATTTCAGATTTGGAAAGAAGTTATCGAGTGAGAGAACATTCACAATATGTGGGATGACCGACTCATTAGCTCCAGAGATTATCCAGGGAAAGGGCCATGGTCTCACTGCTGACTGGTAAACCTTCTTCACTGATATATTCATGTCCATTTCTATAAGCAATTTGACGTTAAGTTTGTATTTTATGGTTCTTGGTTAAGTTAGAGTACTGTTGACTGTTGTTATTCTGCTCATTATCATTATTTATAATTACAGATACAGAAATCAAATAACTTAATAATTTTGAAAATTGATAGGTGGGCCTTAGGAGTCTTAATTTATTTCATGCTACAAGCGGAAATGCCATTTGGGTCGTGGAGGGAGAGCGAGCTTGATACTTATGCTAAGATTGCTAAAGGACACTTCGCTATTCCGCAGTCCGTCAGCCCTGAAGCTGTTGATCTCATTAACCAGGTTTCCATTATCAATGCCTACTTCTTTCCATTTCCTTTTGTATGCCGAAAAGAAGTAAAGCATCAGACTAAGATCGTGCTTGATACAGAAGTTACCGAGGTTGAGGAATGAATCACCTTCCATGAAACGGAACACCAAATGGCTCATAGCTGTAGCTATTCCATGGGATAGATTGACTCTTTAACCTTCGTAACTTTTAACTTTGCTGCAGCACAATCAGATGCGAATAGTATCTTTCATTTTCCTCTCCTTAATTTTTTTTTCTTCTGTGCATGCTTTAACCAGTTACTTCAAGTTGATGAAAATTCAAGACTAGGAAGCCAAGGTCCTGATTCGGTCAAAAGTCATCCATGGTTTGAAGGTGTTGACTGGAAAGGCATTGCAGACCATAAATTCCCCGTTCCTCATGAGATTACATCTCGTATCTCTCAGTATATGGAACGTAATTTGGATGATTGTTCTAATCCGGTATTTTCTCCATCTCGAGACATGGAAGATAGTAACAGTGTTGAACTATTTGAAGATTGGTGAATGACTTTCAGCAACTTATCTCTCTTGTATCCCTGTCGCGGGTTTCACGTGAAGAGAAAAGCAAATGAACATTATGCACTGGTTTCATGATTGAGCTGATCCGGGTGCAATGTTGGATCTTGGATGGTTCCTAATGTAACCGCCACTCTAAACATCTGAAATAAATTTTTTTCTCAGCTCTAAATTTTTTTCTTGTAAATGCCTTTCAAGCATGTGAGCTGCCGATTCTTGTATCTGTAATAAGATGTAATTTTTCCTTTAAACATATTTGAAATTTGAAACTTCACAGATGCATAATTTGAAGAGACGGAACAATTTTTTTCATTTAAGACAGGGCATGCTAATTGGTGCACTGCCTGCTTGCTCAGTTTTAACACTGCTAAACTGCTCTAGGTATCAAGAGACCAGTTTTCATGAAAGTTTAGCAGTGTTAAAAGGTCACCGAGGGCCAGTTCTTTCTATCAAGAATTAGGTGCACCAATTAACATACTTGAATTAGGTGTTGCTCCAGCTAATTGGTGCACTGCCTGCTTACAAGTCGGTTTCTGCCCTTGACTTCATCGTAGCAGCTTCGCCCTCTTTATGAACTCTGACAAAGGGCATGTCATTGTTGAAGAGGAGGTTATATATATATATATATTGGGAAATGCACTTTTTTTTATTTATGGGAGTGTAATGCATATTAAAAAACTATTAAAAATATAAAATAATATGTAAAATCCCGTGAATTTAAGACATCCACCATAAAACACTCGATAGTTGAGACATTCTAAACATTAGATTGCTAACAACTACAACTACATTATCTATAAACTTCAAAGACTAGTAAGATAATTTATGACATCATAATCAAGAACTTAAATAACCAAGCACACTTGGGAGTTTTTTCTCTAAATCAATTAGTCTTGACTTTTATTTATTTCATTCTCTCTACGGCAAATGTTTATCCTGGAGCTTCTTTTCAACCCACGCCGGAGATAAAACTGGACTCATTTCACACTCCCTGGTACTGGAAGACATCTTGTGATCATAACAAATTGTAGTTGTTGCCGACTCCTCTGCATTTTCAGCATTCACCTGTTCGCCCGGAAAAACCTTTACTCTCCATACTTTTAATGTTCTGTCCAAACTTGCACTGTAGACTAAGAACCCCATTGCACCTTTTTCCATCTCCAAGCAAGCAGCCAAAGTTCTCACCGGCCCTCGGTGACCTTTTAACACTGCTAAACATTCATGAAAATTGGTTTCTTCATCTCTCCTCCACACTCTAATAGTTGTGTCTTCTGATCCACTGAACACCAACCTCTCTATAGCAACTAAACATAGAACAGAAAATCGATGACCGGGTAAATATCCTCCGTGAATATACCTACCGGAAACTCTATCTTTCTCCCAGAAATTGATCGAACCGTCTGAGGAACCCGAGTAAAGATAGAAAGAATTAGGTGAAGAACTCAATGCCAAAGTATTGACAGGTGAGTTTTGGATATTCAGTGTGGTGGTGAGATTATGTGAGTTCTCACCAAATGATTTCCTCCATATCTTAACACACCCATCTGAAGATGAAGTGAATAGACAACCATCTTCTTGATTCACTAGAATTGAGTTGATATTATCTTCATGAGCTACAAATGAATCAATACATTTCTTTTCCAAAACGTTCCAAGCCTTTACTGTTTTATCCCAAGAGCCTGTGTATAATATACCTTCAGCATGGTAATAAGCAATGCAAGAAATGTAATCTTTGTGACCTTTTTGAGAAGACGTTCTTCGAAACGGAAGAAACGAGCTATTTCGAGGTAACGTTGTGATTTTTATAGGTTGTGAATTATCTGTTCCTGACATTCTCCAGACTCGGATTTTGTAATCCTTATGTGTAGTGAAAAGCATGTTGCCATAAGCTAATATAGCACGGATATCACCTGAACTTGTTCTGAGACACCCACGTTCTATACATTCCGGTTGTCTCCAAATACGAATACGACTACTTTCAGAACCGGTGAATATTATACCTCTAGATACGGCAATTGAGTACACAGTTCCTTGGCGACGATGCAATGAAGCGACACAATGGTAGAGTAAAGTTGGCGAAGGTGAAGGATGGACAAGTGGTGAAAGTGTCCAAGGAGATTCCGGACTTGTTGGAGCCGAAAGTTGCATAGTTGATGCCGAAGAATGTCTTCTAGGGCTGAAGTTTTGGTTTTGATCATATAAAAAAGTTTGATTTAATTTCATAGAAAGACGTGGTGGTATTTGTTGTTGTTCTCCATCCATTAGACTCCAAAGCGATCTTTTACCGAAGTGTTCCATGAAAATGCAGAAATGATAGACAGAGGGGATGCTAATGTTAAGTTTTATAGTAGGTTTTTATTTATGGTCAGTGGTTTGATGAAGTTGGGGCATTAAAAATTAAAGTTAATGGCTCATGAAGAGAGGACTTAAAGATTACTGCATTTCCAAGATAACTCCTTGTACTTGTGCACCGGAAAATCAGATTTCTCCGCACTGTAATTTATGTTACATCACTTCTTCAATATTTTGAAAGGACTCTATACCATACCGATGAGGGGTTTAAAGTCTTGATAGTTATACTTCCTTAGCTGCAACAATCCATGGTGGTCATGGCCATTTAATGTTTTTACTAATTAAAGTCAATTCAAAACTAATTGGCTACGAGTGAGTGGCCTTTCCATATTATATTTAAGTTAATTACGAGGATATTAATAGTGTGGGATTATTATCCTTCACATTACTTGCTTAGACTAGTACTCCTTCTGTCCTAGTTTAGATACCAAAATTGAGGATTTTTTTTTGTCCTACAATACTTGCTATACTTCATATTATTCCACCTTTTATCCTGATTTGCCCCTAACTTGGAATCATGCCATAACACGGAGAATTGTGTATTTTAATTTTCAAGAAACACTCTTAAATACTTTTCTCTATATACTTCCTCTAATTTGAATTTTTCCAACTAAACAACAAAACCTAGACATCTAAAAACTAGGAACATTAAATACTAACCTAGGATAATTGTGGAAAAAAAGCTATTCTCTTTGTGTTTCTTAATCTTTGTGCAAAATTCTATTTTGGCATCTACACTAGGAAGGAGGGAGTAGCAAATTATATAAATTTTGTGGCTTTAGTTAATTTTTTTTTAAAATAAGAATTTTGGTTTTTTTATTTGAAATATATAAATTCAAAACATGTATAGCCAGGGTAGTCTATTTATCGTATACTTCCGTTAAAACATGTTTTTTAAAATGAAATATTGTGATGTTACGTGTAGTCTAGATTAATTATCTAAAGGACCCTGGACCAACATATTGCAGACTTAATTTGGCATTTATTTTATTTGAACCCCCTACTTATTTTAGCCCCATTTAGCGTATGCTTCCGTTTCTTTTCTCTGAATGTTTTATTAAATGGACCCATCTCAGAAAGCTTGTTATCCAGCCGTTTCAATGCAAAGGAAATTTTTTCTATAAATTTTTGATAAATATTTTGAACCTTCCATCAGATTAATCGCTTTCTATCTTTTCACAAAAGAAAAAAAGAAAGAAAAAAGATTTCCATCGTTTTTCCTTGACTGTATCGGCTCTGCCAGCCTTTTAGCCAGGTAGTTTATCGTGTTTGATCTAGTTCATCATTTTTTAAGTTTATTTTTACCCATACCGAATCTCGATATCTATGGTTTTCCTTTCAGCTCAAGTAAGGTACTCCAATAACCTTAATTTCTTTTCTCTTTAATAATTTCCTTTCCGGAACTTGTTACTTTTACATTGGTTGTTTTAATAGATAGCCCTTTGCATTAGATAAGTATTCAATCAATGCTCCTTGCCTAGCAATTCCTAGGCATTATAAATCTCTTTCTTAGAGTGCATTAAGAAGCACCATTGTTGGTTTATTCTCGCCGAAGTCTCTGCATATTGTTGTCTTACCGCAAAGGTGCATTTAGAAAAAGTTCATTCTTATATTCAATACCCAAACACAAAGAAATTTTAAACTCAAAATGAACATCCTGACTTGGAATTGCCAAGGCGTCAATAACCCGACTATAATACAACATCTAAAGGAGATCACATCATCACACAAGCCCGATATCCTTTTCCTCTATGAAACTTTAGCGAATGAGCGACATATGTCCAGACTTGCTCAATCCCTTCAATTCCAAAACCTAACCGCAGTTCCCAAAGTTGGTCAAAGAGGAGGATTATGTATCATGTGGAACAACCTAAACGTTCGGGTTCTCCTCCAGTCCCAGCACAACCATGGATTTGCACAGGCATTTACGGTCCTCCACACACAGATGCAAAAATTGATCTTTGGCAAGATTTTCCATCAATCTTCCCTAATATTAATAACTCAACCCCATGGTTGTTGATAAGAGACTTTAATGACATCATGGACCAATCAAAAAAAAAGGGAGGAAGACAAATCACATACAGTCAGACTCAGCCGTTTCTAACAATGATAAATCAAATGGGTTTCATTGATTTAGGATTTAGAGGATATCCATTCACTTGGACAAACAATCAGCAAGGTCAAGATAACATCATGGAAAGACTTGATAGAGCAATGGCAACCCAACATTGGCGTACAACAAACACCCATGCAAGAGTCACTCACCTCCCAAGGATTGCATCTGATCATGCCCCCATCCTGTTGCACACCAAAGCAATAGATTGGCAGGGGAAAAAACTTACAAGTTCGAGCATCTCTGGCTAACACATCCACAACTCAAACAAGTTTAAAAATCAGCATGGACGCAACAAAGTGATGCAGATTCCGCCCTAGACCTTCAACTAAGGTTGATCACAATAGGACAAACTCTGATGGAATGGAACAAGGACACTTTTGGACATCTTCCAAAATTAATTCGCAAATCAACAACACAAATTAAGTAGGCTCAACATCAGTGTGCTATTCAAACTGGAGAGAAAATAGATTACTGGACAAATCAAGAAAAAGAGTTTCGAAGTCAACACCTAACCTTACTCCAATGCCATGCAACATACTGGCAGCAATCCAATGGCTCCAATCAGGGGATAATAATACGACTTTCTTCCATACCAAAGCAACCATTCACCAAAGCCGTAACAACATAAAGCAATTACAATATCAACAAAACAATTGGGTCAGCGATAAAGATCAGGTTATCTAGATCATTCTGGATCATTTCACTTCTTGATATACGACCCCAAATATAACAATAGATGAGAACCTCTTTAAGGATATCACTCCAAGATTGACATCAGCACAATGTGACATGCTCTCGGCGGAGGTAACGGTGAAAGAAATCAAGCAAGCTTTGTTCTTCATCAATTCTGAAAGCGCTCCTGGACCGGACGGATACACCAGTAAGTTTTTTAAAATTTTCTGGGAAACCAGTCACCGTCAACTTATAACTACGGTACAAAGTTTTTTCAGTTCTTTAAACATTCATCCTCTCATGAATCACACAAATATAACGTTAATCCAAAAGTAGACAATCCTACAAAACCATCCCAATTCATACCTATCAGCATATGCAATGTCAGTTACAAGGTCATATCCAAAATCATAGTCAATCGTCTACGCCCCCTTCTACCATTCTTAATAAGCCCATATCAGAGTGCATTTGTTCCTCAAAGATCAATACATGATAATATAACTATTGCAAGAGAGTTATTCAACCACATCAAAACATCTTCAATCACTAAAGACCCCAAAATAGCTCTAAAGCTGGATATTCAGAAGGCTTATAACAGCCATGATTGGGGATTTATCAAAAAGCTTTTACAAAATTGGGCTTTCCATCAATATTTGTGGAATATATCATGCTATGTATCAAATTAGTCGCTTACTCAGTCAACACCAACGGTACACCACATGGATTCATCACACCTACCAGGGGAATCAGACAGGGGGATCCCATATCTTCCTACATTTTCATTATTTGTGCAGAAATTCTGTCAACAAATCTTAGAAATATTGAAGCAAAAAATATGGTTCAGGGTCTCCGGATATCAAAAAAGGCACCGCCCATTTTACATCTAATGTATGCAGACGATCTCCTCATCACTTACAGTGCGATCCAAGAAGGTAGCACTCACCTAAAAATGATACTTCAATCATACAGCTTATCGGCATGACAAATAATCAACACATCAAAATCAATAATCATTCAATATAGACTCTCCACACCATTTATTCGACATGACAACCACATCAATTCCACCTATATATATTTAGGAGTTCAATTCAAACAGGGGAGAAACTCTAGACACATCTTCGAACCACTACTCCAACGACTTGGTCATAAAGCTCAAGGATGGATGACAAAATTCCTGCAGGAAGAATTATTCTCATTAAAGCCTCTTTAACACCTGTTAGAGCATTGCTCGGCCGAACTCGCATGCGTTGCTATCTCAAGCATGTTTGTCAATATTAGTGATCAAAACTATATATCTTGATTTCCTAAGTCTTGGTCTAGGATAGTTAAGTATAGTTGATCTCCAGACTCTATGACGATTATCTTATGAAGACGAAGAACTACTCAAGGAACCAGTGGAACTTCATCCACCAAATAGGTATGTGGAAACTTGAACTCATCTAGCACTCAAAAGTATATCTATCTCCTACTCTTGAGACAAAATTCATATAAGTATGGTAGTTTCATACATACACATTTCATATTTCGAGCCGAATTTACTCGCCTATCTTTTTCTCGAAATATGTGTTGGTAAGCTTTCACTTTAACCACGTTTCATCTTTATCCGTGACGAAAGTTATAATGATGTTTCAATCTTGAAAATGGCTTTGATGACGATATTCAATTCTTTATGTCTAACGACTATTATAACATTATAGAAGAATGTTTCAATGATTGAAATGTAGAGTTGAGATTACGTAGCCACATATGGATATAAGAATATATAGTGTGTTCGCACATTAGTATGTAATCCATGTACCGAAAACCAAGTGCGTGCATATGCGTGCATGCGGTATTGGTGAAGGAGACAGGTTGGGTACGCGTACTAGCGGAAGTTCTTGTACCCATAATTTCTACTGAGTTTGAATTTTATGAACTTACAAACTAGTCACCTTGGGTACGCGTACCCGTACCCATGGAAGTTTTTCAACCGAAAATTTCTGCTGGGTTTTCAAACCCAATTCCGGTAAAGCAAGAGTACACATACCCGTACGCGTACCCAAGCTGGTTATATCTCAAATCGGTTAGCTCATGAGCTTAAACAATAAATCAATAAGGAATGCAATCTTTGCAAGCAGTGGCTATATTGTTCATGAATTGATTCAAGTGAATCAAAACGATTTTGTTTTAATCGTGTCTATGTATAAAGACCTAAGCAATTGAATAACTCTTGAACTAGTTCTTATGAGTCATTTGAACTAGTTATAAGAAAGATGAATATGGTTGATATGAAAGTACTCATATGGCTAACCATTGGTCAACCATTTGTGAACCAACCAAATGTACACGTTTAGGTACGGTTACTCAAACCTAAATGAAATATATTTCATGTGTGTGTGACAAGCTAAGTTTCGATCTAACGGTTGAAATATGAAAAGGCGAGGGTACCCCAAATATACCTCAAGCTATAACTTTTCCTTCCTATAAGTCCTTTCCTGAAAGTAATTGTCTATAGACTGAGTCGAGACAATACAACAAATCGGTTCACACTTTGTGTGATCGTCTATGGATACTAGATCGAGACAATACAACAACAAAGTGTGTTTACTTGATACGAAGGTTCGGACCTAACCAAACTCAATAGGATTCACGTATCAAGTAAATATGAATTAACATTTGAGCAATTTACTTTAATTATAATAAAAAAATTATAATGCGGAAATATAAAGTAAATGACACATCAAGATTTTGTTAACGAGGAAATCGCAAATACAGAAAAACCTAGGGACCTAGTACATAATTGAATACTCTCATAATTAATCCGCTATACAAAATAAGACAACTTCGTATAGTTGAGACCAAGCAACTAAACCTATAGTTCACCTAGTTCCCTCAGTATTCCTACACCTCCAACCTGTAAACAAGTCACGTACTTGGACCAATTCCTTTGGATCGTATTCCAAACAATAAAGGAACAACAAACCTGTTTGGTATCAACTCTTCAACCAAGTGATATGAGTTGCGCAAAGGTTCCCTTGTTTATCTTAACATAAACTCCTTTGCCAGGTTCCAAGATTTATCTTACGTTAAATCACCCAAAGGCAATCACTAAGATTAAGCCAACAACACTCTTCAACCAAGTGATATGTGTTGATGCCGATCTTCCTCAATTAATCAATCCAATCTACCACAAGGATAAACCGATTATTAATTGGATCCTCTTTTTCCCAAACAAGTATTGTGCACACCAAAGATTATAAAAACACCAAGTAAGAAATCTTCAATATCTTCTTCGTCTTCAAATCTTCTTAGATCTTCAATAAACACCTGCACACAATCACTTGAATCTATTGTGATCAATCACACACAGAACGAAGTCTGTTAACAATGGATTATCACAAGATCGTCTTTAGATATAACAACAGTCTAAAGATCCCTGTCGAAACCTTGAACTAGTTTGAGTGAATCTTATATCAGAAGAGAAGATTCTCAAGCATAAAAAAACTAGGTGCAATCAAGATTCAACCTCCGTTAGTCAATCAAATCAATAATAAAACTAAAGATAAACCGCAATATCTAGTTTCCCACCAACAGGTCGCGCTAGAGCTTCTCAATCCCAAAGAAGACTTTAAACTAAGTGGGCATAAGAGATTTCACCTAATTAGATTACTCTCCTCTCTGATAGGCGCCTCACCAGTAACAAAGACAAAAGAGGAAGTCTAGGTTTCGCAGGATTAGTTTGCTAGAAATGAAAACTCAAAGTATTTATAGACAATGAAGTTTGGACACCAAGGAATTCCCAAAACCGAAAATATTTTCAAGATATTTTCATTACTCCACCAGATTCGGTTTTCATAATTCCTGTGAATGCACTGTCCAAAAATAGTGATCGAAATCTCCTTGGAAAATCTAATTAGCAAATGCACATTACTAATTCTTATTTTCCATATATAATTAAAGACCCTTAATTTAAAAGATTCTTAACTTATTTAAATTTGATCTTGGGATTTACTTCCTTCTTAGCCTTTAAGGAATATCTTTGAACAAAATAGAATAAGCATTAATGCACCGTGTTCAAAGAGTGTCGACATCTTACTATTGCAAGTTTTACCATGCTTGCTCACTTGAAACCGATTTACCACACTTCCAAACAAGTTTATAATTGGTTCATCTGACTTTCAAGAACTATGTGATTGATCAAGTTTCACTCAATCACATCTCATGGGTTTCCATGTGAGTACTGTGCATAGTTACACTAGCTTTACTAAAGAAATGGCTGACTAGGTATTAGGATCGGTTCCCCACATATATATGGTATCTAACTTGTATGCACTGCACATGTCCATAGGATCGGTTCCCCCTTCCCAAAACTTTGCTGCACATTTCATATGATCGGTTCCCCCTTTACAAAACTTTGTTGCACATGTTCATAGGATCGGTTCCCCTTTCTTCCATAAACCTTGCTACACCTCATACAAGGATTGGTTCCCTTGTGATGCACTACACCTCTTACTAGGATCGGTTCCCCTCTTCCCAGTAATAAGTTCAGACATACACAACCCGATCATACCCCAGGTGATTACTTAAGATTGGTTTTACTAATAAAAGTTATACCAATACAAAAGTCAGGCGTTATGTGAATAATTTTACCAAGAACACACACAAGTTGTGAACGGTTATACACATGTTTGTGGGAGAAAACTACTTCTGACGGTTTAGGTAATTTTGGGTGTGTGCGGATGAGAAGTGAATTTAAACCTTCAACAAATGTGCTGCACGATGAGCACTTTTTATTCGAGAGATAATCTGTACAATTCTGGCCTAAACCGAAGACATGACCGTTCCAGATTTGTTTCGGTCACAGGTGAAGGATGTTAGGTTGATCTTAGGGAGGGAAGCGAAGAAGGTGTTGAGAGTATGAAGGTGAAGGCTATTCGATGACTTGTTAACAGAAGGTTGATCAGGCTAGCAAATGTTGCAGACAGGCTATGGGTGTTGAATACGATGGTATTAACACTTGGTTTTAAGTGTTGTTGTTGGAAATAGGGATGAGAACCTATTTATACAAGTCGATAAGCCATCATCACGTCTCTCGTGGGAAAGTGGAGGAAGTGGAGTGATGGAGGAAGTGGAGTTGTGTGTTAGTGTCACACGGTTGCTTGCCCATTTCTCCTATCATCGCTAACCGCCCATGTTTCCCTAACACGATCTTGTGATGGCGTGTTGCACGCTGTAAACCGCCAGACCAATACCCCAGTTTGTATCCCCCAGTTTGTGACATGATTGATGTCTCGAGTGTGTGGATCGTGGGACCCACGGAAAATAGTGCAGGGTGAATCGTGAACTTGGTATAACATCGCATGCATCCATCTTCTGGTGACCGTTTGGAGGCTGTATGGGAAGGCCATGCTTTGGTCGGTCACCCTGTGAAGAAGAGTGACGGATGGTGATCATGGTGATACCTTGTTTGCTGGTTGATTCGTATCCTAAGTCATTCGTCCAAGCTTGCAAAGTTGGACGGACGAGATGGCTCATAGCCTTGCTTGCGATCGTTGGATGGGTGGCGCGCATGCTGCCTCTTTCAACCCAAACGTTTGCATGATAAGGGAATTTATATGGAGGGACCGGTTGGCCCTGTATGGAGGTGGTACAATGGTGTTCACGCCCATGCCTTCTTGATTCGCAAAGATTTGATCTAAGCCACTCGACTCAGGTGGCAAAGACGAGTGGTCGAGATTAGAACTTATGGAGGGGCCGTGACATGCCACCTTTGGGAACGCGTACCGAGGAACTTGACCACTGCCGGTCTTGGCCGATCAGCTAGGCGTGAATTCAGGCCCACGATGGTCATGCTAGCATGCTCGGTTCCCTCTAAGTCTCCATCTTTGCCTTCCATCCTAGCATGCGAATATGGACGCTCGAGATGTTTTTGCGATATATACGCCGCAAACCCTAATTAGGATTTCGGACCGACCACTTTGGGCGATCGGTTTTGGGTTGCGTGCGCCTCCTTTGGGGAGACCGACCATGTATGCAACATCTTGGGCCGACAGTGAGCATGTACATGCTTGATCTATGACCTTGGGCGCAATCTAAGCCATCCAACTATGCCTGCGAAGTTGGATGGTCGTGATCGTTTTGGATCTTCTCAACCTGCATAAGGTGTTAACCTAGCCTTGTTTGGGCAATCGTTTCTTGCACCACGGCTTGCCTATGAGGGAGTCGGTCATGTAGGTAGAAAGTGGGCCCGCCAATAGTGTACCATCACTTCACTACTTGTTTTAGGGTATAATCTAAGACGTCCAACTATGCCTGCGAAGTTGGACGTTCACGATTAGAAGGAACCCTAATTAGGTTCCAGCCGTGCGTCATGCTCACTTTGAGCACACGTTTTTGGAAGGACCAACTGTAGTTGGTCTTGACCGCTCGGTCATGCATGAAGGTGGGTCCGAGGCGATCATGGTAGCATGCTCAGGACCCCCTGAATCTATATCTACACCCTCCATCTATGCCTGCGAAGTTGGACGGATGAGATCTATTCTTGGGTTTGTTTTCAGCAGGTGAGACTAACACGGGTAGTCTTTCATGCGTTCAACGGGGCTAATATAACCCGCCGTCAGGTAGCCTACGGGTGTTTGCATGTCGAACACAAGGCTTTAATTAAAGCATTAATAGTAATGCTGCAAACCTACATAAAATCGGGATGGTTGCTACATGCTCCGCTCTGGGTAGGTTTTAATTCTCAGGGATGGTTGCACATGCTCCAATGAATTATTATGGCGAGAAATATTCATCACCTGAAGGCTTTATCCTTTGCAGGACGTCAGCTTACAAAAATTGGCTTTTTACAATTTTAGCCTTTAAATAGAAATCCACCATCAACATTAGGTCCCCTGCCTAGCATGTGATGATTACACTATTGAAGGGTAGGCATAAGATGGTGACAAATATACGTAAAAGAAATAAAGGTAACTAACCTTGGAAGGCATCCGCTAGTGATTGCCCATGTGAACGTACCGTCGCAGGCATGAATCCTTGGGTGGGCCGGTTTCCCTTCTTGGTTTTTGGAAGCAAAAAGGAATCCTTTTCTAATTAGAATTCTTCAAATTTTTGCCTATAAAAGGGAAAACCCTTTTTCTTTTTTCCTTCACGATTTTTTTTCTTTTTCGAGTGGACGTCCAGCTCTCCTCCGCCTGCTTCCGTCGTTCCTCCAGCCGCCGGAGTTCACCGTTGCTGGTTTTTGTCGCCGCCGGCGCCGTTCTTCAGGTAAGTGCGATTATTTTTTTTCGCAAACCGTAATTATTTAGTTAGAGTTTCTTTTGCACTTTGAGAGGATTGTAGGTGTAACAAAACATACCATAATTGATTCCTTTACCGCCTGCCAGGATTGCATAGTAAAGAAAGCATAAACATGTTGCTCGTTCCCTTTATCCTTGCATGTCAAAACCCAGGTTGTAGCTTGATAGAACCGCTGCTTTGAACTTGTAGGCATGATAACCAACTGTAGAAAAATATGTTGACATTTTGACTTAGCTTTAGGGATGCGCATGCAAACTTTAGTGCCCGCCTGTATGATTTTGAGGTACTCTTGCGCTTGCGTTTACCGAAATTGCTGTAGAATCCTCATACAAACTCGGATTTTGACGTTCCGCATATGTATCTTCAAGCCCAGAAAATTTCCAAGCTTTATCAAAGAAGCTTTTTGAATTTTGAGCATGTTTAGGGGATAAAAACCGCGAAATAGTAAACTTCCAGGAGGTTTTCAGAATTTTTTCAGGTTGCGTGTTTTCTGATGTTTTGGCCACCCCTCCTTGCTATTTCATCCGATTGTCGTGAAATTTTGATATGTTGTAGGTAACTTCCATATGAAGATAATGACACATAATATAACACTAGATTCCATACCCATTGCTCCCAGTTCGTAATCAAACACAGGATAGTGTAAATTTCCCTCAATTGAGTTTGTTTGGAGGACGCTTGAACCATCCCAATCCCATGTAATCTCCGTATTAGGTGCCTAACAACGAATTTGGGAATCAAGATAATCTTTTATTGCTGTACAACTCCTTGGAAACATGCTGACACATCCAATCTTATTGCAGTTTCTCAATGATGAACGCGGAGAATAATGTTGTGAAGGAAGGTGTCGACCCTTTCAGAGATGTGCCAAATATAAATGATGGAATGCTTACCAAGTCTTTTCCAAATTTAGGAAGCACCCCAGCCATAATATAATCCTTATTACCTGTTCGGAAAGTGAAGAGGGTCTACCATCGTCTTTAGCAGGCGTGATGAGGCTTTGTCTCCAGAAGAAAGAATATCCACCTTCCCCTATTGACTTCAGAATTTTCCAGAATCCACTTAACTCAAATGAAGGATGGATGTGGCGCATGTTGGGTAATGAAGGGATTAGAGACAACTTAACCAGGGCGTGAATTCTTGATGCTATCAAGGCATCTGCAATTCTTCATGTCAAGAAGGATATCCCAGGTTTGGTCGCTTTTGCTGATCGATGGCGTCCTTCTACAAACACAGCTTTATGCACGTGGGGTGAAATAACTATCATTCTTGAGAGAGTGTCTGCATTAATGAGCCTTCCTGTCACTGGCAGTCTTAATTTCAAACTGTCTGAAGGCGAAGACATCATCTATTAGGCTATAATTCAGAAGGTGAACAAATACGATCAGTTGGAGAAGAAGCCGAAATGATTCTACACTTGGTGGGTAGGTGAATGGTCTTCCATGCAAGGTAATGATGATCTTAGCACAGCTGCATTCTTGTCCTTGTGGTTGTCCATAGATATTCTTGATGACGTCTCCGGCACGAAAACTATTAGAAATAAAATCATCATATTCGCCATTAAGCTAGGCAAAGGTATAACTCTCCATTTGGCTTAGTTATTCCTAGGCTCGCTGTATGGTCACCTGAATTATTTAGTGGAGGAGATGTATATTTCCAACGGGTACATGAAGGTGGATACATATGTGCACGTCGCCTTTCTTCAGGCATTTTTGTGAGAACACTTTAAGGATTATGCTCCCATTCCTACAACCTCAGTCCCCAGCTTGTATGGTGATTCAAGAATACTCCGTTGGTAGAATAGACGTCCAAAAGCTGGGGTGAGGCGCATAGATTTGCTCGATAGTGTGAGTGCCATAGAATTTCGTCCTTGGGGGCCGGTTTATCCTTCCTCCATCGTCCCTGTCATTGAGCTGACGCCTGAGGGGAGAGATATGAGCCCTGAAGAAGTTGTTTTCTTGCGGATCTGTATACCAGGATATGTTCATTCTTTTTGTGATGACAGGCTAAGCATTATTCCATATAATATTGATAGAGCCGATCGCCAAATGGGTTTTGATCAAGGTGTCCCATTTCGTCGTCCCGCAATGCCTTCAGAATAACTTAAGTCATCATGCCTTGATGTTGATGTTTTCTCGCCGGAGTTGAAACTTCCTTTTCCTTCCCCGGGGAGAAAGCCGGTAACTACTTCTGGTTACAAAGATTTTTGGAGGGGGCAACTACTGCTCTTTAAATCATTTTCTAGCGAATGGCAACTGGCCTTCGTGGTGAACCTCTTGATGACGTCTTGGATGGTCATATGCGATTGAAACCCCTTACAGGAAAACGAGGCAGGGTTAACGCCACCGACTGCAATCTCAAGTCCAAGAAAAAGAAGCGAGCGAAGCGAGCATGTAGTCCAGTAATTCTCAACTCTTCCAATATGCAGGTATTCCGAATTCTTTATGCTTAATTTTCAGTTTCGACTTCCATGAGCAGCTCTTATTAATCCTTGTTGGTGATCATAGGATTCCTGAAGAAAATGCCTTTGCCGCACTGGCCCGAGTTTACAATGAGGAGCGTGGAGGCCACGGGAAGTCTGGAAATCTTCATGCTGAGAAGCCTGATAATAATGACCTTCATGTAGAACAGTCTGGAAACACTGATCCTCATGCGGAGAAGTCTGGAAACATTGATCTTCATGTAGATGAGTCTGGTAACACTGATCCTATCATATACAACGATGAAGATGGTGCAAGCTCGATTGAAGAGAATGCCTTTCAGAGCAGTAACTTTAGTGAGCTTGTAGATGAGGCCGTGTAAGCAATCCATACCAGCACTTCTAGGAGTTTGGAAGGGACATCTACTGTGATGGTTCCTTCTAAAGAGATGTTGTCGCCAGCAGTCATTCCTGGTGGTATGTTCGACCTTCCCTTTGATAATCCACGTCCTGATCATATGTTGGTTGGAGGGATCAGCGTGCCGGCCCAGTTTGAGGAGTTGTACACCACAATATGGAAGAAACATGGCCACATTGCTACCACCACGAAGCTGAAGAGTCATCTTGCTTTGGTAAATCGCGTTCAGGAGTCCTTACCCTCTATTCGGGAGATGAGCGTCGCAATTGGTCTTGATGTTTCTGAAGACGTGATGGAAGACTGGAAGTGCCACTTGGATGTGTTTGCGCAGTATGACTTCAATGCTCCTTGGTTCTTCAAAGGGTTTCATGCAATTCAGGAGATTCAGAAGAAGCGAGGTACGGTGCCTTCCACTGAACGCGTCGTTCGTCAGAAACAAAAGGTTGGTAGGTTAGCCGAGGAGTTGAAATCTCAGCAAGCCGTTCTACGGAAGATGGAAGCCGCCCTTGCTCAGAAGGATGAGGTGTTGCTGAAAGACTTTCCCTGAAGTATTCATGCCGTCTACTTGTGTTTTCTCTTTAGATGTTTTTCGAGTGATTGTGAGGATTTCCTTTCACATAGTTTGGTTTCAGGTTCTGAATTGATAGGTGATTGAATCTTGGACTCTTTTATTTACGACATGCTTTTATGAATGTTTGACTCTTGGAAAAGATTATTCTAAAATCATACATGTCATGTGAAATTGAAAACGCAGTGTGAAAGGGAAAGGTGAGGGGTGGTGAGCATGTATGGCGCTTGCTCATTGATTATCCTGTTCATATATGTAGGACGCCAAGTCCCCAGTAGGATATATAACTATCTTACAGTAACGTTTGTTGGGACTTACTTTTCTTTCGAAATCCGTGTATGAGAATGAGCACTTCCGAATACCTTATCCCCGAAGAGCGTGTACTAATTTTTTGAGGGGAAATATTGTTTCTCTGAATTTATCTTATCGTGGAAAATGCGTTTCAATGCGTGGCACTTGCTGGTGGGGTGATGGAGAAATCGATGGTAATGAAAATACCTCGGGTTGGATGTCTCTTGATCGGTGGGCGGACGCCACACCGGCGGAAGTTGTACTTCTCCATCACGTACCCATGTCTCCAACAACTCCTCAATCTTCCTTATGGGAAATGGGAATCGTGGATCTCTTGAGTCTAAACTTTCCTGCGTCGGCGCATGTCGCGGGTATTCCCTTAGGTTTCGGTGTGAAGCACGCTTTGGAGACGGGATTGAGGCGTTGTCACGTGTCACTGCATCCGCGGCCCTCTTGGTCGGGTGATTCTGCTGAAACATGGAGGACGTTGTACTGGCGATGGTATTGTCGTTGAGCTGGTGATTTGAAGGCTGCAAGCTCCTACATTCATATGCTCTTTGATTGATTTCGCCTTCCTCCAGCGCTTATTCCCCTGGATGAAGAGTCAGCACGGGTTGGGCATTATTCTGAGTTTTGGCAAGAGCCTTGAGGTATAAATCTTCTAACAAGGCTTCGTATGCAGTTGATTCTCTATTTTTATCCGGCAAGCGTCGTAATTCTTCATGCTGGTCGATCCGTCTCGAGCTCTCGTTGCCAGGTGAAAGGTTTTGTTCGTCTCTGGGCTCTCTAAGGCCATGTGTTCCGCCAGTTCTTCTGAAAACCTGACCTCCATAATTTCTTGCGTCATTAGTGATACTTCCCGGGTAGCTGCTTGCATATCCCTCATGTAATTGAGCCGATATGTTGTTCAAGAGACAGAAGGTTTCACTCTGCCTTCTGGCAATACCTGCTTGATTTTCCAGGACGTCTTCCAGCATCCTGGTAACATTTTCAATGACACTTGAATTATCCATGGCTTCTGAAGGATTCAACGAACGGGAGTACATATCGGGATGAACTTCTGGGATTTGGTGAAGAGTGAATTGATAATCGGATCAAATCTAAGATCTACCTCTCCAAAGTCGAATAAAAACTGGTAGACTTTGGAGATTCGAGTTTTGCAACCGAGAGATTAACCTCCCACTGTGGTCGCCAATTGTTTGTGGGAGAATACTACTTCTGACGGTTTAGGTAATTTTGGGTGTGTGTGGATGAGAAGTGAATTTAAACCTTCAACAAATGTGCTGCACGATGAACACTTTTGATTCGAGAGATAATCTGTACAATTCTGGCCTAAACCGAAGACACGGCCGTTTCCAGATTTGTTTCGGTCACAGGTGAAGGATGTGAGGTTGATCTTAGGGAGGGAAGCGAAGAAGGTGTTGAGAGTATGAAGGTGAAGGCTATTCGATGACTTGTTAACATAAGGTTGAGCAGGCTAGCAAATGTTGCATCCATGCTCTAGGTGTTGAATACGATGGTATTAACACTTGGTTTTCTGTGTTGTTGTTGGAAATAGGGATGAGAACCTATTTATACAAGTCGATAAGCCTTCATCACGTCTCTCGTGGGAAAGTGGAGGAAGTGGAGTGATGGAGGAAGTGGAGTTGTGTGTTAGTGTCACACGGTTGCTTGCCCACTTCTCCTATCATCGCTAACCGCCCATGTTTCCCTGACACGATCTTGTGATGGCGTGTTGCACGCTGCACGATGTAAAATGCCAGACCAATACCCCAGTTTGTATCCCCCAGTTTGTGACATGATTGATGTCTCGAGTGTGTGGATCATGGGACCCACGGAAAATAGTGCAGGGTGAATCGTGAACTTGGTATAACATCGCATGCATCCATCTTCAGGTGACCGTTTGGAGGCTGTATAGGCAGGCCATGCTTTGGTCGGTCACCCTGTGAAGAAGAGTGACGGATGGTGATCATGGTGATACCTTGTTTGCTGGTTGATTCGTACCCTAAGTCATTCGTCCAAGCTTGCAAAGTTGGACGGACGAGATGGCTCATAGCCTTGCTTGCGATCGTTGGATGGGTGGCGCGCATGCTGCCTCTTTCAACCCAAACGTTTGCATGCTAAGGGAATTTCTATGGAGGGACCGGTTGGCCCTGCATGGAGGTGGTACAATGGTGTTCACGCCCATGCCTTCTTGATTCGCAAAGATTTGATCTAAGCCACTCGACTCAGGTGGCAAAGACGAGTGGTTGAGATTAGAACTTATGGAGAGGCCGTGACATGCCACCTTTGGGCACGCGTACCGAGGAACTTGACCACTGCCGGTCTTGGCCGATCAGCTAGGCGTGAAGTCGGGCCCACGGTGGTCATGCTAGCATGCTCGGTTCCTTCTAAGTCTCCATCTTTGCCTTCCATCCTAGCCTGCGAATATGGACGCTCGAGATGTTTCTGCGATATATACGCCGCAAACCCTAATTAGGATTTCGGACCGGCCACTTTGGGCGATCGGTTTTGGGTTGCGTGCGCCTCCTTTGGGGAGACCGACCATGTATGCAACATCTTGGGCCGACAGTGAGCATGTACATGCTTGATCTATGACCTTGGGCGCAATCTAAGCCATCCAACTATGCCTGCGAAGTTGGATGGTCGTGATCGTTTTGGATCTTCTCAACCTGCATAAGGTGTTAACCTAGCCTTGTTTGGGCAATCGTTTCTTGCACCACGGCTTTCCTATGAGGGAGTCGGTCATGTAGGTAGAAAGTGGGCCCGCCAATGGTGTACCATCACTTCACTACTTGTTTTAGGGTATAATCTAAGACGTCCAACTATGCCTGCGAAGTTGAACGTTCACGATTAGAAGGAACCCTAATTAGGTTCCAGCCATGCGTCATGCTCACTTTGAGCGCACGTTTTTGGAAGGACCAACTGTAGTTGGTCTTGACCGCTCGGTCATGCATGAAGGTGGGTCCGAGGCGATCATGGTAGCATGCTCAGGACCCCCTGAATCTATATCTACACCCTCCATATATGCCTGCGAAGTTGGACGGATGAGATCTATTCTTGGGTTTGTTTTCAGAAGGTGAGACTAACACGGGTAGTCTTTCATGCGTTCAACGGGGCTAATATAACCCGCCGTCAGGTAGCCTACGGGTGTTTGCATGTCGAACACAAGGCTTTAATTAAAGCATTAATAGTAATGCTGCAAACCTACATAAAATCGGGATGGTTGCTACATGCTCCGCTCTAGGTAGGTTTTAATTCTCAGGGATGGTTGCACATGCTCCAATGAATTATTATGGCGAGAAATATTCATCACCTGAAGGCTTTATCCTTTGCAGGACTTCAGCTTACAAAAATTGGCTTTTTACAATTTTAGCCTTTAAATAGAAATCCACCATCAACAACACATCACACATATTGGTCGTTCATAATATATGCAATGAAGAAAAACCCCAATACTTCCTAGTGATTTCCCTTTCAGTTCACAACACGTATCATGAACTTACTTCCTTAGAACACATGTAAACATTGTTCCTTAGGATGAAATCCTCACCTCATACCCATACATAATCACAATATCATTAATACGATTATGTTGATGTCTTATATACAATGTTTAATGGTTAAGCAATAAACTTCATATTGTATTCCTTAATACTATGTTTATCTAGAGTGTTCATGCTTCGCAGTTTTATGTTTTCAATATGCACGACTTGAAATATACGTTAGGGAATGAAACAGTTCAAGTCAAATATCACTAACCTCGAGTGGAAGGATTATGTTGTTGTTGTAGCTCCGTCTTCTTCTTCACATCTTCAAGTCTTCGCAATACTTGTAAAGTCTCATCCTAATACTTTCAAGCTAACATATACGAAGTTGACTCTAGTACATATAAATCAAGCGACTCTTAAATGAATTTTGTATCACTAAAATATGACAATCAAACTGGACATACCAAAGATTGGTGGGTTCAACCGAGCAATGCTCTAACAAAAGATATTAGCTTGGTTAAATCAGGTTTTTCATCTAACGGTGAATATTGAATGCTTTGTTACCAAGGTAACTTAGATCGCAAATCCTAATTTGAAAATTATATAAAGGAGACATCTAGTAATTGGAAAAACTAATCCCCACACCTCCTGTGTGATACTAGTTGGTTTGCTAGATTCGAATCTCATTTAACCGTAAGTTTCTTCTCGAGACCCTGTCAGTTAATAACTTAAAGACTTCATTAAGATTGTGAAGCCAGACGAAACTACTTCTCTTGTAGTTGTGCGATCTGATCTTGCTATTTTCCTATCGTAAGAGTGCAATTGAATAGTTAACTTGAGATTATATCTCCGATAGGGCAATATACAAAGAAATCACAAACATCTTCGTCTCATCGTTTGTGATTTCGCAATATCCAGTTTCGCTACCATACGATTTAGATTATTGTGAGGCAATCAATAATTCTAGGCTGTTCTTCGGGAATATAAGTCTGTATTATTGATTGGTTCTTATTCACCTTGATTTTATCAAAATACGGAACAAAACTTGTAGGTTTATCTGTGGGAGACAGATTTATCTATTATCGTAGACTTTTATGTGTGATACATATTTGTTTATTCAAGTCTTCGAATTTGGGTCGTAGCAACTCTTGGTTGTGGGTGAGATCAGCTAAGGGAATCAAGTGCCTAGTATCCTACTTGGATCAGAGATGTAAGGAGCAAAACTGTACCTTGAATCAGTGTGATATTGATTAGGGTTCAACTACAGTCCAGACCGAAGTTAGTTTGTAGTAGGCTAGTGTCTATAGAGGCTTAATACAGTGTGGTGTTCAATTTGGACTAGGTCCCAGGGTTTTTCTGGATTTGTGGTTTCCTCGTTAAAAAATTTTCTGGTGTCTGTATTATTTCTATTCCGCATTATATTTTGTTTTATAATTGAAATATCACAGGTTGTGCGTTGTATCGATCAATTGTGAAATCCAACCTTTGGTTGTTGATTGGAAATTGATTGATCCTTGTATATTGGTCTTTGGTACTATCCAAGTTTATATCTCTTGTATTTGATAAAGACTCGCAGATTTCTATATGCTTGAGTAAAGATCAAATCGAGAGATAGAGATATTAACTCATTGATATACTTTTTTATTAAGATTCAGTATGACTGTCTAGTTGATTCTCTTAAAAGTATTGAAAAAGCGGGGGTCTAACAACCTCACCCAATATTTCGATTAGCAATCTGTATAGACAACTCCGAGTTGTTTTTCTAGAGAATCAATTAGACTTTATCAATAGAAAATACTCAAGGAGTTATTATCTCAATCTCTCAATTTGACTTACTCAAGCAAATATGATTATCGAGTCTAATCAAAGAGAGATAACTTGGATGGTACCAAAGAACAATATCCAAGTGTCAATCAATTTAAATCAACAACCAATAGGGTCAGATATTCTAATTGATTGAACAACGCACAACCTGTATTATTTCAATTATATAACAAAATATAATGCGAAAAAGAAATAACACAGACATCAGAATTTTGTTAATGAGGAAACCGAAAATACAGAAAAACCCCGGGACCTAATCCAGATCAAACATACACTGTACTAAGCCGCTACAGACACTAGCGTACTCCAAATTAACTTTGGTCTGGACTGTATTTAAACCTCAATCAATCTCATACTGATCCAAGGTACAGTTATGCTCATACGCCTCTGATCCCAACATAATACTGCGCACTTGATTCCATTAGATGATCTTACCCACAACCAAGAGTTGATACGACCCAAAGTCGAAGACTTTAGCAAACAAATCTGTCTCACAGAGAAAATTCTACAAGATAGATAAATTCGTCTCCCACGAATAAACCTATGAGTTTTGTTCCGTCTTTTGATAAATCAAGGTGAACAGGAACCAATCAATAAAACCAGACTTACATTCCCGAAGAACAGCTCAGTTTTATCAATCACCTCACAATAGTCTTAATCGACGCAGGGAAAAAAGATATTGTGGAATCACAAACGATGAGACGAAGATATTTGTGATTACTTTTATATCTTGCCTATCGGAGATAGAAATATCAATTCAATTATTACAATTGTACTCATACGATAGAAACAGCAAGATTAGATCACACAACTACAAGAAAAGCAGTATCGGTCTGGCTTCATAATCCCAATGAAGTCTTTAAGTCGTTAACCTGGTTTTAGAAGAAGAAAACCAAAGGTTAAAGGAGAATCGACTCTAACTTAGCAAACTAGTATCACACGGAATGTGTGGGGATTAGGTTTCCCAGTTGCTAGAGTTCTCCCTTATATAGTCTTTCAAATCAGGGTTTGCAATCAATGTTAGCTTAGTAACAAAGCATTCAATATTCACCGTTAGATGAAAACCTGATTAGATACAATAGTTGGTTCAATATTAGTCAACCAAATGGTTAGACAAATGATAACTTTCATATCAACCATATTCTTCTTCACCATAACTAGTCCAAATGACTCAAACGAACTATTTAGAGAGTTGTTCAATTGCTATGAGATCTTATGTACTACACAAGACACAATTGAATCAAAAACGATGTGATTCACTCAAATCAATTCATGAAATATAAACCCACGGTTTGTAATAGCATTCCTTAGATAATTTAGATAAGTTCACGAACATGGTTTTTAGACATAACCACTCAAATTCGCGGACTAGGTTCGCGGACTCAAGTTAACCGGCTAGAGTTCACAAAATCCAGTAGAAATTCTCGGGTTCGAGAATTCCGTCAGTTCGCAGACTAAGTTCGAGCTACAACTCCAGCAGAAATTCTCAAGTTCGAGATCTACGCAGTTTGCGGACTGAGTTCGCGGACTGGGTTGACTGATCAAGTTCCGGTTTTCACTTGATCAACAAAGTTCGCAAACTTCGGTTCAAGTTCTAAGGACTTATACATATATGTGTTACCACAATAATTTTTATTTCCTCCAATGGTTATATAGTCTAAACTCTCATTTCAATCATTGAAACATTCTCAGAGGACGTTATATAGTTGTTATTCACAAACTATTTCTCGTCAGAGTGATTTCCAAAATGATTTAAACATAACATGACTTTCGTCACTAGGTAAATATAAACTTGGCTAAATCGAAAGCTTTACCAACACATATTTCGAGAAATAGATAAGCGAAATATACTAAGCTCGAAATATCATATGTGTATAATCTTAGTCTATATAGTAATACGACTTTTGTATCAAGATAGGATATATAATAGATAGACTTTTGAGTGATAGATAAGTTCAAGTATCCACATAACTTTAAGTCGATGAAGATCCACTGGTTCCTTGAGTAGTCCTTCGTCTTGTATGATGATCTCCATGGAGTTCTTGAGCTCAACTACACTTTCTATCCTAGTACGAGACCTTGGCTATAGTAGACTAGAAATCAAGACTTTATAGTTTTGATCACTAACATTGACAAACATGCTTGAGATAGAAACGCATACGAGTTCGACCGAGTAATTCTCTAACAATCTCCCCCTTTGTCAATTTTAGTGGAAAAACTATTTAATACATATTGAATACAAAAAATATATAAATAAACTTTGTAGCTCCTATTCCACATGTCTAATCTTCAAAATTACTCGAAATATTCGTCACTTCCAAGTAGTCCAATGATCCCAAAGGTTGTAAGTTTAGCATCATCGTTGTTGAAAATCCTTAGCTATAACAATGAGAAAAGCAGTGGTTTTCAATCATTGTTATACAGTGCCATAGTATTATTACACAACGTCAAAGTCCATTTGCATCACAACTTTAACAACAATACTATGGTGATACTTCACTCCCCCTTAGTCAATATTCCATCTCACATGGAAACCACTCCCCCTTACATAATGATCCGAAAACCATATTTATTTGTAGTGTGAACTACATATTAATTCTCCCCCATTTTGTCAATAAAATTGGCAAAGGTACAAGAACGGGATCCTAATGAAATTTCCGTAAGAGACATTTCATGACCAAAGGTAAATGTGTATCATCTTGTTTAGATGCAATCATAAATCCGAAGCTAAATGCATTCATCAAGGAGTTTATAAAGACGCAAGATAACCCCTCTAATATTCCACAGACACACTCCCCACAAAGATTTGGCAATTAAGCACAAGTTCAAAAGAACTCCCCCCCATAATATGTCATTCCCTAAGGAACCACAAGAGCGACCTTAATTTCAAAAATAAAAGAAGTATTTCTTTAGACTCAACAAATTGCATACAAGTATGAATTTGGAATCCAACGAGAAATATTCAATAAAATTAACCTAAGCGAACCAAGATTAATTTGACTAAATATGTTCATCACAAGTAAACTTATGGAGACTTAATAAATCAATTAGATAAATCACAAGAAAACTCGCAAATAATCTAAATGTCATATTTAACCAAACTAATTACAAGAGTAATCAATTTAATTGGCCACACCCGACATAAGAACTTTCTATGGAGCAATGACTAAGTTAATCATAAAAATAATCAACCTAGTCAATCATGCTCAACATGAGAAAAACTTACGGAGTGTTAACTAAATAACCATGCTAGATGATTAATTTAGTTCAAAAATACTCGACGTAAAGTTCCTTACGGAACACAACTAAGCTAATTACAAAATAATCAACTTTGGTTGTCTAATGCTCAACATAAGTCACAATACGGAGTCTCACAGTAATACACAAAATATAGAATAGGGAAGCTCAATTACCGCGGAATTCACAAGGATTCATTCTACGTTTCCATCACCATTTGCACAATGACACACAATAGACATAATCCTTGAATCACAAAAGATTTAACCTATCTTACATCAATAAATGACAATATAAGCTTAACTTTTATGTTTGTCAAAAGTCTATTCATCCTTTTATTAATATTTGCATATCAATTCACGAATGACTTTACTTTTGACAAAATATGGGCAATCAAGTTCACGGACGTAAACACACATATCCCATCAAAATATTGCAATATATAAAACCATAAAGATTAATACTGCAACCATCATCTTCCAAATAAGTTTAGAATTTAAACCAATAAATCTAAAAACAAGAAGATGAAAAATATTGGATATCGCTATGTGTAATCACAATAAAGGCTATTCCAAAACACTAGTTATTCTTCTAAACAAAAAACAATAGAAGATTTACTAGGTATAACACATTACTCATCATCTTAATCGGAGGTACTCCAAGATGCTTGAATTGTGTTCAACTCATCCTTGAGCTCAGGAAACTTAGTTGCAACCACCGACAATTGTTATTGAACGCATTTGACCCTTGAATTAACTTTACACACTCCCTTGGGATTTTTTTTCTTTTGAAGTAAACTCAAGGTGGTAGGATCACATTCATTCAAAGAAGCATCTCTTTGTCTTTTGCATACATTCTCCCTTATGCGCCTAAAGGTACAGGGACGAACTGGTTTTGGTACCCCAAGAGAATTTCCAATTGAGTCAACACCACAATCATGGAAGATTTGACTAATCAAACAAGGATAGCCTAGCATCTTGATGGGAGAAGTTATTGAAACCATTTGATGTATAATAAATCCACAAATATCAAGACTTTGAACACCCTATTCAAGGAAATAGACTAATTCAGCAAACTCATGGCTCCACCAAGAATTCTCAATTGTGGAGGTACAAAGGTTGGGAATACCAAGTTTTCCAAATGCCATTAATGGAATACTAAGATCATTAGTAGGAAACTTTCCTTGATTCCAAGATACATTCTTTCCACATAGCCCCACAGAGATATCATCACAAGAAGGACGTTCATCACTTGGTCTAGGGAGATGCACGTTTCCCAATGGTATGTTGGTAATCTTCGAAATTAACTCTCTATCAACAAGAAACCTTTTTATATTTACCATGGATTTGAATTCCATCTTATTGAGATCAACATCATGAATGTTGGCATAGAAAATTCTTGTTAGAGAATCAAAACCTTGACCAAGACCATCAAAGATATTTCCAGGATTGAATTTTTTGAAACAAGTTAAATCCTCATCATGTCCACTAGACAAATCCAATTTCTTTTCTAAAATAAAGTCTTTAGATGAAGTCTTATCAAAAATTCTAGCACATGAATCATCCACAAACCTAATCCTAAGAGAATTTTGGTCACAAGGAGGATCCATACTAGAGCTATTTGAGACTTTGGGAATTCTTTTTGATCCCTTAGAATTCATCATGAGATCCAAGAAATTGAAGGGAACAAGAGGAATTTACTTACTTGGAGTGAATCTTCAACACCCTTTCTCTTAGTTTCTCCAAAAAGTCTTCAATGAAGGTTACTCACAAAACCCTAGAAGTTCACGTACGCGGACGGGTGAAGAATAAGAGGTGAGTCCGTGAAATTCTTCTTTATATGACCAAAGATGGGCCTGGACCCATTTGTGAAACGCAACCCGAACAAGGAAGAGGGATTTTCTTAGAGGTTAGCATATCAAAATTATGCATCCTGTGACAACACACTTTGTGAGGAAAATGGATGCACGAAAAAGATTTGTTTGAGAACATTTCACAAATTCAACCATTTCTTGCCCCATATCAAGAGATATACACATGGGGTAGTTCAAAACTTGTTACCAAGAGGCATAATGTGCAGAGAAATTCTCATGCAACATTTCTGGTTGAACTGTGTGAACATTCCTTGTAATGTAACTACCATAATGATGGTAACTAGGGGACTCTGAGCTTCCTATCATTTGTATGATATGCTTAGAAGGAAGATTCTTCCGATTCCCAGGTTATACAATATTATTCAGGGATTTAATATGTACATAACCCTTTTTCAGAGTGATTCTTAGACTTAACATAATTAAGATTTTCTAAGGATCTAAAAATGTCTTCGAATGCTCTGAATAGATCTTTATCAAATGGTCCATTATGATAGTGCTCTTCATAGAGATTGATGGTTAATCTAGTGAGGTTCCATATCCTTGAGCGCCTTGAACGTTTCTTCAACTTCTCCTTTTTCTTAATTGTTTCTTTAGATTGATATATATCATCTAAAACTTCCTTTCTATATGTCATGGGATTATCATGAGAAACCATAGGTTTTGACCATAATAATTCTTGATCAATATTTAAGAAATTCTGGCGTGCGTTATAGATGCCAAGAGCAAATTTTCCAAAGAAATTTCCCATGGGACAATTTTTAAGGAAAGAAGAAACACAAACTTATCAGGTTTAAAGTGTTTGCCTGCTCTGATACCAATTGAAAAGGCGGGGGTCTAACAACCTCACCCAATATTTCGATTACCAATCTGTATGTACAACTCCGAGTAATTTTTCTAGAGTATCAACTAGACTCAATCAATAGAAAATACTCAAGGAGTTATTCTCTCAATTTGATTTACTCAAGCAAATGTGATTCGCGAGTCTAATCAAAGAGAGATAACTTGGATGGTACCAAAGACCAATATCCAAGTGTCAATCAATTTAAATCAACAACCAACAGGGTCGGATATTCTAATTGATTGAACAACGCACAACCTGTATTATTTCAATTACATAACAAAATATAATACCGAAAAGAAATAACACAGACACCAGAATTTTGTTAACGAGGAAACCGCAAATGCAGAAAAACCCCGGGACATAGTCCAGATTAAACATACACTGTATTAAGACGCTACAGACACTAGCCTACTCCAAATTTACTTCGGTCTGGATTGTAGTTGAACCCCAATCAATGTCACACTGATCCAAGGTACAATTATGCTCCTACGCCTATGATCCCAGCAGGATACTGCGCACTTGATTCCCTTAGATGATCTCACCCACAACCAAGAGTTACTACAACCCAAAGTCGAAGACTTTATCAAATAAATCTGTTTCACACAGAAAAGTCTACAAGATAGATAAATTCATCTCCCACGAATAAACCTATGAGTTTTGCTCCGTCTTTTGATAAATCAGGTGAACATGAACCAATCAAAAAAACAAGACTTATATTCCCGAAGAACAGCTCAGTTTTATCAATCACCTCACAATAGTCTTAATCGATGCAGCGAAAAAAGATATTGTGGAATCACAAACGATGAGACAAAGATATTTGTGATTACTTTTATATATTGCCTATCGGAGATAAAAATCTCAAGCGAATTATTATAATTGTACTCGTACGATAGAAACAACAAGATCAGATCACACAGCTACAAGAAAAGTAGTATCCGTCTGGCATCACAATCCAATGAAGTCTTTAAGTCGTTAACCTGGTTTTAGAAGAAGAAAACCAAAGGTTAAAAGAGAATCGACTCTAGCTTAGCAAACTAGTATCATACAGAATGTGTGGGGATTAGGTTTCCAAGTTGCTAGAGTTATCCCTTATATAGTCTTTCAAACCATGGTTTGCAATCAATGTTAGCTTAGTAACAAAGCATTCAATATTCACTGTTAGATGAAAACCTGATTAGATACAAGTTAATATCTCTCAACCGTTAGATCGAAAACTTAGCTTGCCATACCCACATGTACTTGACGATTTTGGGTTTGTGTAACCGTATAAATGTGTAAAATAATTGGTTCAATATTAGTCAACCTAATGGTTAGACAAATGATAACTTTCATATCAACCATATTCTTCTTCACCATAACTAGTCCAAATGACTCAAATGAACTAGTTAGAGAGTTGTTCAATTGCTATGAGATCTTATGTACTACACAAGACACAATTGAATCAAAAACGATGTGATTCACTCGAATCAATTCATGAACTATAAAGCCACGGTTTGCAATAGCATTCCTTAGATAATTTAGATAAGTTCACGAACATCGTTTTTAGACATAACCACTCAAGTTCGCGGACTGGGTTTGCGGACTCAAGTTAACCGGTTGGAGTTCACAAACTCTAGCAGAAATTATCGGGTTCGAGAACTTCTGTTAGTTCGTGGAATGAGTTCGCGAACTGAAACCGAGCTACAACTCCAGCAGAAATTCTCGGGTTCGATAACTACACACGTTGGCGGACTGAGTTCGCGGACTGGGTTGACTGCTCAAGTTCCGGTTTTCACTTGATCAACAAAGTTCACAAACTTCGGTTCAAGTGCTAAGGACTTATACATATATGTGTTACCACAATAATTTTTATATCCCTAGTGGTTATATTGTCTAAACTCTCATTTTAATCATTGAAACATTCTCAGAATACGTCATATATTTGTTATTCATAAACAAGTTTTCGTCAGAGCAATTTCCAAAGTGATTGAAACATAACATGACTTTAGTCACTAGGAAAAGATGAACTTGGCTAAATCGAACGCTTTACCAACACATATTTCGATAAATAAATAAGCGAGATATACTCAGCTCGAAATGTCACATGTGTATATTCTTAGTCTATATAATAATACGACTTTTGTCTCAAGATAGGAGATAGAGTAGATAGAATTTTGAGTGATAGATAAGTTCAAGTCTCCACATACCTTTTAGTCGATGAAGATCCACTGGTTCCTTGAGTAGTCCTTCGTCTTGTATGATGATTTCCATGGAGTTCTTGAGCTCAACTACACTTTCTATCCTAGTCCGAGACCTTACCTATAGTAGACTAGAAATCAAGACTTTATAGTTTTGATCACTAACATTGACAAACATGCTTGAGATAGCAACGCATGGGAGTTCGACCGATCAATGCTCTAACAAGTATATTAGAGTTAGTCCATACAGATTACTAATCAAAATATTGGGTGAGGTTGTTAGACCCCCGCTTTTTCAATTGGTATCAGAGCAGGCAAACACGTTTAAAAGACCTTATTAGTTTGTGTTTGTAGCGATCTGACTCTATGGACATAAATACTACCTCAATACATGCACTACCAGATCCAGGGATTTCATAATTCTCTTCCACGTTTGATTCAATTAAATCCGTAGAAGAAATTCTATCCAAACCATCTTCAGGTTTAAAATCCCTTGAAGAATTTTCAGGAATTGAAGCGAAACATGAAATCCTATCTTCTGATGTTGATCTATATCTCAAGAATAAACAAGATTATTTTGACAGGCTAGATCAAGATATGATGAATAATATATATGTTGAAGTTGATATTGACTTATTATTCAGAGAGTTCAATTCTTCTCCTTAGTGTATTCCACTATTACAAGAGAAGTTCAAATCTCAGACACCTGAGTATATCATATCAATGCAGAATCAACTTTATTATTCAATTTCTAATAATTCTTATCAGGATAGTAGTGTTGACTTCATTTATGAAGATGCCAGGAAACTCTCTTGTTCTAAAATGATTTTCCTTTACAATACTAAAAACTATCCGCAAAAGCTGCAATTTCGTATGTTTTGGAAAAAGGAAAAATCAGAAACTCAATAATCTTTTAAAACTCTTCGAAAAACATATAAAAAACGCTTTCTGGGTACTTCTCAACACTATGAGATGTAAGAGTTGTTGGAAATAAACACTCTCTTGGTGTCACGGGTTATTTTTGTTTCTACAAAAAATTGCTCAATGCAAATAATGGTTGAGCATTTGCTCCATTTGGTTGTACCAAATGAGTCCTTCTCCTGTACAGTGTGGTTCGCACATCTTGAACCTTGAACCGTTTCATGAATAAATCCACATTGAGTACGTGTTGAATTGGTTCCCATGACACACAAAAAGGAAGAGAAGTACTTTTTTCCTTTCACCCTCAACTCTTTCCAGTTCGAGTACGCAAAAGAAACCAAACAGTTCCATCTTCTTTGAGCTTCATCAATTATTCGTTTCTTAACCAAATTGAATTTGGATTGTGTCTTTGAACTCAGGAGAAGCTCGTGTACTTTAGGTCAAAAATAGTTTTCGTGTCTGTCAACTGTTTGTGTTTCTGCTATTAGAAACAGTTCACGAACCAAGTAATTTTCTCAATATTTTCGTTCACATACTTTACCAAAAATGTTTTCTAGGAAGAGAACTAATCGTGGAGAGAGTTCAGGTACCAAAATCGTGATGACTCCTTTTATGATTCAAGTTTATGAATTAGGTTCATGAACTCTAAGGCTCGTGATTACTACGTGAAGTATAGTACTAAGAAGCATATTATTGAAAAAAATTATAATCCTGTTGAGTAGAAGGTCTCCCTAGGTTCTTTGAGAATCATGATTGGGGAATTATTCATCGTCCCATGGGCACTGCCTATATGGAAATGACTGCCTAATTTTATGCTAACTTGCACGAGCCTGACTATGTAAACTGTACTTTCAAGACTCATGTTGAAGGAAAAGAAATTATTGTGGATTGTCAAGTAATTGCTCATCTTCTGGACATGACTAGTGTTGGTGACTTTCTTTTACCTCTTCCTGAGCACCTTAGACCTTCTCCAAACGTGCTCTCAAATTTCATTTTTGCAAGGGATGTTTCCTGGAGTGATGGTAAGATTGATGCACATGATGATGCACTGTTCCTCAGGGCTGCTGGAAAATTACTAGTAGCTAACCGAATGCCCAGCACACTTGACAGATGATAGAAACATTTTTGTGTCTAAGTTGTCCTCAATTTTCTGCATTGTTAGTGCTCGATTTTTTGCTAATTTTGGTGTTTTATGTGTTTGTAGGTATTTTTGTGAAATAAACATTTTTGAAAAATCGATTCGAAAAATCACTCGGAGCACCCCCGGAGGACATTTGCTAAGCGGACTCCAAGTGTGGATAAGGGACACCCATGGCTATGTGTAGCCCAAATTTGTCTTTAGCACCCATCTTCATCGTTTGAAAATGAATTTAGCAGGAAACTGATCTTTCACCTGCAACATTCTCTGTTTTGATTTTGGAGGATTTGCAGTGAGACTCAATCACTGTTTTCGACTTGGATGATCTTGTTAGGCCCAAACAGGGTTGGTATGGGCTTTTGGATTGACTAGTATTTACTGAATCATCGGGTTTGAATCATACATGGAGTTATGGGTCCGAGAGTTTTTTTGAAGGATTTCAGGGAGTTTTGGCGAGATTAAATCGCTGGGATTGACTTGGAATATCCTGTTTTGACTAAACAGGAGTGGTAATGGCGTTAGAATTGAAAATATTGGGTTGTTCACACGGTTTGAAGTAAAACAAGGAAGATATTGTTTTCTTGAAGATATAACGGGATTTCTGGTTATGTTTGGGAAGATTTCATGTGACCTGAGCGTGTTTGACATATGCTGGGATGTGTGGAAGAATGTTTGGACAAAGGATGACTACAACAGATACGTGCAAGAGAATAAAAAGGAAAGAAAATATTCCCGTGTATGGCAGCGTTAATGAGGATTATAATGGAGTTATTGCGGTGATTTTCTTGCTGCAGAGAGGTATAAATAGTGAAGGGATATGCAAGGGATGGTTATGGAGTGATGGGGGAGCGAATAGAGTGTTGAGGACGGAGAAAAATCAAGTTTCAGAGACGAAACAGTTCTGTGGGTGAAGAAGAACACGAAGAACATAAGACCATAGAACACAGTCGTATTTCTACAGTACCAGCAACACTTCATAGTTATCGTTTCTGTAACAGTTTGGTTTGTAACAAATATAATTTTTACAAACCCGGATTTTATTAATTTTCTCCTATTTCATTGTTGTGAACACCTTTTTGAGCAATGAAAAATTTCTTTGAGTATGTTTTCACCATGAGAAGCTAGATCCCATCACTGGGACAACAGAAGAAGCAACTTTTCATGATTGTGGTAAATGAATTAATTCTTTTATTGACTTTTTGCATAGATTTAATTGCTTTATGATTTCTATTAATTACTTGTTATTTTGTCTGATGTCGCATGCTTAGTTTAAATTACTTTTGATGCGTCATGCTTATAACTTACAAATAATATTTTATGAAATCTATTTTTGGCAAAAATTAGAGTCACAACTTCTTTTGTTTGAGCTATATTGTCTAGAGTTAATGACTGAACCACAAGAATATGAAAAGTAGTGAAATCCATATTTGGTATTTTCTGATTGCTTTATGATTTTAAAAATTAGGGTTTTTATTGTTTTTTTTTTTACGCATTTTGGTATTTTCTGTTTGCTAACATATTTGGAGCGGAGCTAAAAAAAAAAGAGTGCTGAAAAGAAAAAGCAAATCCAAAGAAGGAAAGAAAATAGGAATCCAAAAGGAGAGAAGAAGAATATTTTGTATATTGTTTATTTTTATTAGACTTTTTTTTTAGATTTTTTTTTTAGAAACTGTAATTAGGTTTGTATTGTTGTAATCTTTTATTTTTAGACTTTTTGAATTTTATTTTTGGGACATTGGACTCTTTTTTTTTAAAACCCTAAGGAAGGGTTAGTTTAAATATAAACTGCACAGGGAATGATGGCGGTTACGATATTGTCTCGGCCCCTCGGGTTCGTACACTGACATATGAGTCGGTGGCCCAAGTCGACTTTAACCATTCATCCCCCGTATGGAATGGGAGGTAAGAATTATAAACACCCGTGAATCCCCTGTCAGCGGGTTTACTGGATGATTTTCTATGCATACATGTTGAGGTCTGAATACGATTTAATTTCTAGTAAAGGGCAAGGCCTGGCCAAATTAAGATAAGGACTCAGATGTCATCACCGTTTCGTTTCTTTCCCGCCTTAGGAACACGTAACCTACGCGAACCTAAGCCTTAAAATACTGACTAGAACGAGACCGATAGGGTAACGAGCTTAATAGGAAAGTCGTTCGAAAAATATTGGTTACTCCTTTTAGCATATTTCGAAGTTCATGATGGTTTATGTAAGTTGAATACGCCGCCTTGTAATGCTGGTGAGTCCTTCGGTATCAAAGATCCACGGAGCTTCCCTCATCTCTATTTAGCTTACTTTTACTCAGATTGATTCCAGAGAGGTTTGCTCAAATTGTAACGAATTCCCTTTCGAAGGATTAGAAGCTGGTCTAGAAACAATCTAAGTGGAGCCATCATGCTTTTTGTTTGCTAGAAATCAGTAGGTTTGTTGTGTTCAAGTTATCCTTGTTTGTGCTTGTGTAGAATTCCCATGTAGATAGTATGTCAAATTGGTATTATAATAGCCATCACAATGAATATGAATATCCAACTGAACAATTTGGACATCACTCTTTAATGACCATAGTGTGAATAGTAATTGGGAATGCCAACCTTTTGAAGGTTATGGGTCATACCATGGTGAGCCCAATTACTATCCACACGTGCATCAGTCTTACGAGCAAGAAGATTATAATACTAGTTATTCGTCTCTAGAGGATACAATCAAACTTTTGGAAAGTAGTCCTTTTTACGATCCTTCTGTTCCTATTCCTTCTCTAGAAGAGTCCCTCAGGGATTTAGCTGAGTTGACACATAAGTTAGATGAATCGACATGTAAGTTAGATGAGATGAATAACTGAATTATGGACGAAATAAATGCAACACCGACTGAATCTTCTTTAGAAGATATCCTCAATAGGTTAACTGAAAACTTAGATCCAACACTAAGGGAACTTTCTTTAGAAGAGACCCTTGAGAGGATAGCTGAGTCAACACGTAGACTTGAGTTAGAGACGAACTAAAGTATTGCTCGAAATAACTGGAATTTCCAATATAGTGTATCCAGTAATACCCTTGAGAATGAAGATAGTTATTCACATAATCAAGATGACGAGGTTAGAATTGGTAACACTATTTGTTTAGATGAGGTTCGATCATTTTCATGTTATTATACCGATGATTATGATAAAGATAGTGTTGATGAAGAATCTTACATATGTAGGCATAGTGATCAGGAAATAGTTACTCCAGTTGAGCTTCATAAGGATAGTATTTATAGTTGCAGGAAATCCTACACTACAACCTTGATAAGAATTTACTGTAATTAAGACATATTTGAAGATTAAAAACAACACTTTATTATTTGATTCTCAGAAATGTTTACAAGATATGGAAGAAATCAAGAATACAACCGCCCTCTTGAATTTTCTCTCTCCTCAAGACTTTCTCAACACTCAAAAATACCTCATCCTCATTCTAAATCTACTGGGTCTCTTTATATAGGATAGTTACATAGTGGGTGACATCTAATCTGTCCTTTAATTTTGGATCTGACTCACGAAATTATCGCAGTAGTTATAATGTCCATTCTCGCAAGCATTGTAACCATCGCAGGATAATCACACTCTTCCCGTGTTTCTTCATTCATCAGTTATTACGTCATTCTTCAAATTATTCTGTGACACTCGTGAAGTGTTGTTGAAGAACTCGTAATGATGTTCGCATAAGTGTTGTTAACCTCACAAGAGTAATATCATGGACATATTCTAGTCCTACATCTTGCCTCTTCTCATGTCTTTTCTGCGAAGGAGGAAAGATCATGAGAATTGAATTTTTTATAATGCCGCAGCTGTTTATCTTTTTGCACTCTTCTGCTTTGACACGTTTCTATATTCTTCGCCAGCTGTTTTCACGTACTTCTTCTTCCATTCAATTTTTGACACGTCCTTTTCAACCGCTGCGATATGACCGTTCACGTCCTTTCTTTGCATTAATTGCATTCATCTTCTCGAGAACTTTCTTCTTCTATAAATACTTCTTTCATTGTTTTCTTTCCCTCTTTTTACTTATTCTTTCTTCTCTCTGCAATTTTACTGTTCTTCCGCAAATTGCGCATCTGTTACTGCTGTGATTTCTTTCTCGTTCTTCAATCTTTTCCTTTATTTCCATACTCAAAAATGGTTGCTCCTGGTCATAAAAATTTGGTTGCTTTTGGTGAGATGCGAGAAAATCTTTAAAATAAAGGTTTTACTTTGTCTACAATTCCAGATCAGAGCCCTAAATCCGAACTTTCTATCAAATTATTTTCTGATCATCAATGTTCTCGCGAGAAAGTTATAGTCTCGCTAGGTCAACTTGAAGTTGGTCTTGCCATTCCTCTCTACGATCCTAAACTTCCTTTGTTCTATGAGATACTTTCTCATCCAAAATTCTTGTGAGCCATATATCAATTGGGTGGGGATTGCATCCGTCTGCTGGTAGAGTATGCTACTCGTGGTGCTGATAAAAAATCTCGCTACCCTGATACTGCGAAGAATCCTAAATTCAAGGATGTTCCAATTATTCCCATAATGTATATTGTAGATAATTTCTTCTTAAACTATGACATAATCCCCATGAAGAGGGATATCACCTGTTGGGGTGTTCGCTTGCAAAAGAAAGATGATGTCGCGAAAGATAAAATGCATATGCTGGATATCGATTGGCATACTAGTACTAATCAAGGTCCACATCATTCTAGCGATGACAAATGGTATATCTTCCCTTTACTTTTAGAGGGCTCATATATTTCTGGTACCCATGCTCTACCTGCGAATCTCGCAGAGTTCCAACCGTGGGTATTCAACTGGCCTGAGAGAAATAAAGAAGTATGTTCTCTTAATCCTTTGCATATTAAATTACCATTATTATTTTCTTCATGTCTTTAGATTCTCGCTGACTATTTCCTTTTTATCAGATTGAAAGGTTGAAATCCAGCTATGATAAGCTAGGGAAACCTGCTACTTACTTAGCTCTCAAATCTCTCACATATGAAGTAAGAAATATTTCTTTATAACTTTTTGCAATATATTGTTGCCTCTATTTCTTATCTTTATCTGTGTTCGCAGGAAATCAAAGAAAGAGAGCCTGTGAACCTGCGAGAACTAAAGAGAAATCCACAGTTGGTCACAAGGGTAAATCTACTGCCCCTCTCAAAGAGAATTCTATTTCTCCTCGCAGAGAGGAATCTGGTGCTCCTCCATTAAAAAGAAGAAAAACCCAACTTTCTTCCTCTTCAACTCCTCAATCTAACGAAGAAAATCTGAGTAACGATGATGCTGATGATGATAAAGACGAAGATAATAATGACATCTCTCCTATGAAGGATTCCTCTTCTCCTGAATCTCCTATGACCCAGTTATCTAAGATTTTTGGCGATGTCACGCATGGTATTTCAAATGATTATGGAGATGAAGCTGTTAATGAAGTATCTCAAGATCTCGCAAAGGTCTGCGATGCTTCCCTATTGGTTGACAATTATTCTTTCCAGGGAATCTCGAGATCGATGACTCCCAGTCTTTTGAATTCACTCGGAATTCTGGTATGTTTTCATTTTTTTGACTCTTCCTTATACCTTAGATTTCGAACTATATCTATCTTACCAATTTTTACATTTCTTTGCAGGATGGAAGAGATTCTTTTATTGCTGCCTCATATTTGGAGAAAAGACGTGCTGATCTTCGCAACAAAAATGAGAATTTAAAGTCTAAATCTGCAGATCTTCGCAAGCAAAAGGAACAGTTGGAATCTGAATCTATTGATCTTATCAAGAGTAAAGGAGAATTAGAAGCTGAGGTTGCTGATCTTCGCAAGAAGAATAAGCAATTAGAAATCGATGCTTCGAGTGATAAACAAAAGATTTCTGATCTTGAAAAGGATAATCAGCAACTCTATGGTATAAACTTTTCCTTCTTTTATTTTAATTCTTTTGCCTTATTTTGGCTTATTCAAGTAACCATTTTTGCAGATATTTATGACCTTACTGATGAGGCTACACACCTCCGATCTTTCCCTGAACTTGTAGATGAGGATACCCTTCTTTCTCGTCTTAATAGTTCTTTAAGTAGTTTCTCAGATGATCAAATTAGATCCCTTTCCATAGATGAACTTAATCCAAACTTTATCTCTTAAAAATTGAGCACATATTTAACTTGGGCTTAACAAATAAGTTTAAGCGTCTTTATGTTGATTCGAAAGAAGAAACTAATAGATTGAGAAGTAAGAATAGTGATCTTATTGATGAGAAAGATCTTATTGCTAAAATTGGTGCTCAAGACCTAGCAGATTTCCATAAAATTCTCACTGATGTTAAAATTGAGAGGGATAAACTTATCGGCGAAAATAGAGATCTTCTTGCGAGAGAGAACCAAGTTCGCTCTTGTCTTCTTATTAGCAATGATGAAGAATTTTCTTGGTCTGCGAAAGTTCTTGATAATTCCAGAAATAATCTAGGTGTATATGTTAGTCTTTATACTGAACAAGCAGCCTTGATTAGAGACATGATTTCTGAAGGAGAAGGTTGCTAATTATTCATTCTCATTGGTCTTTCGTCTTTTATAGTTTGCTACTAAATTTCTGATTTGCTATTCTGTACTTGCAGGAGTTGAAAAGAGATACTCTGTCAGAGTTAAAGAACTTGAAGATGATAAGGGAGTGCTCGCAAAAACTCTAGCTTCTCGCAACGAAAAGTATTCAAGACTGAAGGAATATTTAGAAATTTTGAGAAGGAATTTTAGTAACACTATTGTTGGTGTTCGTAATGACTCCATCAAATTGGTCTGCAATGATCATCAAATTCCTCATTCTGAGTATCCTGACATTTTGCATGAAGTTCCACAAAGCGTCCCTGATCTTGTCATTTTTGATAGCTAAGCTGAAGATTCTGAAGAAGATGAAGGTCATGATGAAGGTGGAGGAGATGAAGAAAAGAAATCCGGCGAAGAAAACGATGGATCTAATTAGATTTCTTATATTCTTCCCTGTAATATCTTTACACTTATCCTTTTCTCTTTGTAGTACACTTGCTGCGAATTTCTCCAGCTTCTAATGTTCTCTAGTGTATGAACTTATTCTTATCTCTTCCTGCATATATTAAAAGACAATTTCTTTTGTGCAATATGGTTAAGTAATATATTTATACATTTTTAGCTATCTGTGCGTAAATCTGTTATATAAAGATGAATAACAATATTTTCATTCTGCTCATTCCCATACTTTCCTCTGTTATTCGTCTGCAATATAAAGGATTGAGCATATTAGATTCTTAATAAAATCGTGCAAATATCGCAACCATAATCTCGCAGTCATGTGTTAATCTCTTGTGGTCTTAGTTTGCCTTCCTAATTAAAGGTCTTATTTCCCCACGTTTCTTTCTGCGACAAAATCGTAGGACGTCCTTATATTCGCATGTAAAGATCCATTGATATTGCCTTATCTATATGTTGTCAAATATCTGCGACAATATGACAAGCCTAAGTTTCTTGCGAGAACAAAGCCCCATGACATTGTCGTATTGCGATGAAATCACAGGACGTCTTTACACTTGCATGTAAAAACCCATTGATCTCATCTTAACTTTTTCTTATGGCATGTTGCCTATGTATTTGTCACGCGATAATATGATAGGCCTAAATGTTCTTGCGAACATAAAGCCCCATGACATTGATGTCTTAAGACACTTATCAGCTCCCTAATAGAGGGTGCCGCCCTTATTCCCCCTGGTTTCCCCTTCAAGGAGGGCACATCGGCCATACAAGACTAGATCTTCCCATCCAGTCTTAACAACAACCATTTGTTTTCGCAACCTCTTATCCTTTATGTCTATATAGCTTTGTAGGACCAGAATATCGCCATGACAGTATTCTTGCGAGATTAACAACACTCTTGCGATCATCACCGCGAGCTCTTCAACAACACTTTGCGATCGTCACAGAATAACTTAAAGAATGATTCAAAGAATGACGTAATAGCTAACGATTGAAGAAAAACGAGAAGAGCATAATTGATCTGCGATGGTTACAATGCTTGCGAGATTTCATATTATAACTATTGTGATAAGATCACAAAACAAATCCAAAATTAAATGGGAGCTTAGCTGTCATCCATTATGTAACTACCCTATATATATAGACCCAGTATGTCCAGAGTGAGGATGAGGTATTTTTTTAGTATTGAGAAATTCTTGAGGAGAGAGAAACAAAAGAGCGGTTGTATTTTTGATCTTCTTCCATTACTTGTGAACATTTCTGAGAATCAAATAATAAAGTGTCATTTTAATCATCAAAATATGTGTTAATCACTGTAAGATTTTATCAAGGGTGTAGTGTAGGATTTCCTGCAACTACATTTTGGCGCCCGAAACAGGCATGAATTGATGATTGTTTGAAGAAAAAGATAAAAATTAACATTGTGGTTGGGATGAATTTTGAATAATTATTGAAAGATCTTACGCAACATTCAACAGATTACTAAGATTAATGGCTAGAAGAAGAATAAACACATCAGAACCACCAATAACTGTAAGGAGGAGTAAAATACTTGCAGGTGGAGAAACAAATAAAGTGGGAGAATCTTCAAGAATAAGAACAAGAAGAAATAGAACAAGGAATGAAGGATAAAATCAACTTCAACAACCAAACCAACAAACACCAATACAAGATAGAGTTGTGGATTATGATAGACTTAGTGTGCATACTTGGCGATCAGATTCGATGGAAGAAGCAGAAGATCGATAATTAAGAAATGAGAGAAGAGAAGAAAGAGATCAAGGAGTGGTTGAAAGATTAATTCATGAAGAAGGCGAAAATGAAACATCAGATGATTTAAGACAAGGAATACAAGAGGAAAGGAGGTTAGAAGCAGAAGAACGTGCAAGTTTAACAAGACAAAATCACGAGTTAAGAATGGAGAATTTGAGATTGCAAAGTAGGAGATCAAGGAGTACTGATAGATCAAGTTCAATATCATTTAGAGAAGAACCAAGGCAAAATTACCCTATGAGAAATGCTGGAGCAAATATCAGAGAGGAAATTCAAAATCCAAATGAAGAGCAACACCATAGAGAAGAATAGATGATTAGTGATCGCTACATTCCACGCGGAGAAACTGTGAATGGTAGACGTGATAATAGAAATCAAGAGGGCGGAAATAACCAAGGTGGTGAATAAAATCGAGAAGAAGGTAGAAGAATATTACATGGGCGAGAAATCCAAAGAAATCAAAGAATCATCGAGGAGGAAATTAAGAGGCATTATGCTGAACAAGCACGTCTAGCTTGCGAAAGAGAAAGATTAAGAGCAGAAATTGAAGAACAAGAATTTCAAGAAGCGATACGGCAGAATAATCATGACAATCGAGAAAGAATATGCACACAAAATCGCCATAACCATAACATCAATGAGGAATATGATAGAAAACAAAGAAGAATATAAAGACAGCGAAGAGAAGCGATGAGAAATGAAGAAATTCGCAGAGAAGAAATTGGGAGGCATAATCAGTTGCGAAATATGGAAGGAGTTGAAGTAGAAAATCACAGGAGAAGGCAGAATGAAGATGCTGAAGAAGAAGTACAAAATCTCGCAGGACAAGAAAGACATGAACGTAGAAGAAGAGAAGCAGCACTGAAAAGACCGATGGGGCAAAATTCAGCTGGGAATGAACAAATTTTAAGAGAATTAGCAGAAATGAGGGGAATGTTGAATAACAGAAGAGAAGGATGCATGAGACAACTTGATGAAGCCATTGAAGAAGCTGCGAGAACTCCGTTCACTCAAGAAGTACAATTAAGAGGAATCCCTCCAAAATGCAATTTACCAGCATTAACCAGTATCTTCGATGGGACTACCTGTGCTGTTCAACATGTTAAGGCTTATGTTAGGTGTATGCTACAATGGAAAAACCATGACGCTGTGTTATGCAAATACTTTGCATCTAGTTTAATTGGCGAGGCGTTAAAATGGTTCGAAGGCTTACCTAAAAATATAATAACTTCTTTCGACCATTTGCAAGCTATATTCCTGGGAGCATATATAAGAAATAATTCTTCACTACCCGGTATTGAAGATGTATTTAGAGGATTTGCGAGAGTTTGAAACACCTAACCATAAGATGGAAGACAATGTGCAGTGAAATGGCAGGAAGAGTGGATGAGAGATACCTCATTTTATCTTTCATTAATGCAATGTTCGCAACCAATCCACTGTACATACAAATTTTCAGAATCAAAAATACCATCACAATGACTGAGCTATGAGAACTACAAGAATAATATATTGCTTTGGAGGAAAAACAAAATGAAATGGAATCATATCCAATCGCAAACACCATCTCAATAGCGGCGAACGGGAGTTTACTTCCTAAAATGATCAACAATGTGGCGAGCACCTCGCATCCACAGCAAGAGAAAGTGAAGATTGAAAATCATCAGAAGTTAGTAGCTATGGGAAGTCGATATCAAGAAGAGTATGAAAGAGAAAGGAATTATTACAATCGCAGTAGAAATAATAAAATTCAAAGACTTGATCAGCCACAAGAGACTTATGGTGGTCAGTGACAAAATAATTTCAGAGGACAAGGGAATCAAAGGGTAATATGGGAAGAAATTAAGATGCCACCCCTGAATGCCAGCATAAAAAAAAATTGGGAAGCTATCATTTTGATGGAAAATATACCATCACCCTGGAACATGGGAAAAGAGCCACATCAAAATAATCGAAATCAAGAATTTTGTCCTTATCATCATTGACATGGACATTCAATAAATGATTGCAGGAATGTAAAAAGAATAATTTTGAGGATGATTGATCAGGGAAATATAAATCATTTTCTAATAGGACATCCGCAATCTCAGCAGCTACCACCAGCACCAGAAATTCGCAGAGTGAATACTGTAAAAGGAGCAGAAACATTTGTGATAGAGGTTGGAGCCAAGGCGAAGAATTTGATCTGTAATTCCATCATACACCATATAAGACTATTGAGTATTTCAACGACAATGTTCTAAGCAAAGTCTTCACGAGAGACATGGATGGAAAAGAGGTAATGAATATTGCAAGAGTCTCGCCATTGGAGGCATGGAAAAAGCAAACTATTTATTTCACTGCACAAGAAGTATCAAAGCCTGGCGAGATGCATGACAACCCCCTGATAGTAAGACTAGAAATAAATCCAAAACAAATAGAAGAAGAAGATGAAGAAAATGATGATGATAAAACTGAAGATTTTTGGGCCATTAACAGAGTTCTAATAGATACCGGAAGCTCAGTTGACATCTTAATTTATCATACTTACAGAACCATGGGTGGAAAAGATGAGGATCTGATACCATCAACCTATAAAATCTATGGTTTCAACGACACTGCCAACAATTCCAAATGGGAAATTACAATGCGAATTCCATTAAAGGGGTTATCTTCTAAGATTTTATTCTGTGTTGTGGATATTGAATCACCTTATAATGCCCTGATTTGAAGACCTTGGCTACATGGGATATTAGGTGTGGCGTCAACCTTCCACTAATGTATTAAATTTCTTCATCCTAATGGTGTTGGAATAATAAAGGGAGACTGAGCTGATGGGAAGAAATGCTATGAAATTGATATGAAATCTTGCGAGGAAAGGGCAACAAAGAACAGAGACTGGAAACGAAGCATTAAGCAAAAACAAAGAGGTGATAAGCTGATGGTTGACACAATAGAGCGGCGAGAAGATAGAATACTGCAAAATCAACATGAGTGTATAAATGGTGAGCAGATCGCAGATGCAAAACGCAACAAAAGAGCAGAAGCAGAAAGTAGTAAGTAGAAAGGTAAAATGAAGAAATTTAAGAAGTTTATGAATGATTCATTGAAGAGATCGCAAAATATTTGTTGAAGAAAATATTTTAAAAAGATATTTTGTTTGAATGAAAGAAATGAAATTAAAAAATTATACAAGAGTTGAAATGCAATTAATGAGAAGATCAAAGAAAAGAAATTTCATCAGAATTGCAATATTCGCAAGAAACGCGAATACAACTTCGCAGAGACATAAGAATGGGACAAACATATATGGCGCACACCTTAGTTCGCGGATACAATTTCGCAAGAGGAAAATGTAAGACCTAAAGTGCGTCATATAAGGGGGTATCTCTTTGCGTGGCTCAGGGATAAGGTTATACCGCTGCAGGAACCTGAGACACAAAGACTGGGGTCCATCTCTTTGAGATACCTATCCAGGAGATATACTTTGGATTTCCAACTATATAAGGTTATACCTTGGTTGGACGACCGAGGGTCTCTTCTAAGGAGTGCATAGTATGACCAAGGCGCCGAGGTACACGGTTGAGCCAAGGATGCCCGGGACGGACGAACCTACCCTGGCCATTCTTGGTAAGTCTTAGCTATGATGAACTCGGCCCGAAGAAAACCCCACTTAGGGTGTAGTCTTGTAACTATAAGCCATATAGGCATAAAGGACAAGAGGCTGCGAAAACAACTGGTTGTTGGAAAATCTGGATGGGAGGAGATAGTCTTGTATGGCCGATGTTCCCTCCTTGAAGGGGCAAACAGGGGGAAGATAAGAGCGGCACCCTCCATTAGGGAGATGATAAGTGTCTAAAGACGGCAATGTCATGGGGCTTTATGATCGCAAGAACATTTAGGCCTGTCATATTGTCGCGTGACAAATATTATACAGAGGTAACAATCCATAAGATAAAAGATGAGATGAGATCAATGGGTTTTTACATGAAAGAGTGTCATGGGGATTTGTTCTCACAAGAGAATTTAGGCCTGTCATATTGTCGCAGAAAATTTGAAAAAACAAGGATAAGCCAAGATCAATGGGTTTTTACATGCAAATGTAAGGACGTCCTGCGATTTTGTCGCCAATACAAAATGTGTCAAAATAAGACCTTTAAATAGGAAGGCATGATAAGACCACTAGATTGAATGATTGCGATATCGGCGCAGAAATTATGAGACTTGCGATATTTACGCAGAGATCATAAAGCTATTACTAGAGATATCATCGCAAATATTAAGGCAAATATATTTAAAAAGATTTTATTTACAACTGATATCTAAGCTCTACTCAATTTTTTTCATATTGCAGATGAATAATAGAGGTAAGTATGAGAATGCATAGAGCGATGAAATTATTATTCATCATCATACGATGAAATTACGTAGATCTTATTATATGACACATTTACACAGATAGTTAAAGGGTAATAATTATGTTGATTGACTATGTTGCAGAAAAGAATTGTTTTCTAATTCATACAGATAGAAGCAAAAGAATTTTATATATCAAGGAAATCTACAAGTTGGAGAAACTCTTAGAAATATTTCAAAAGGAAGGAAATAAGTGTACAAAAATTACAAGGAAGATAAAAAGAAGAAATAGAACTAATTAGATCCATCGTCATCTTCGCTAGATTTATCTTATTCTTCATCTTTATCATCATCTTCATCCTTTCCAGACTCGTCAGCTTCACTATCAGAGATAATAAGGTTTGGAGTATCTGCTGGAATTTTTTCTACTAGATCAGGATATGTAGAATGAGGAATGTTATGATCATTTCAGACCAGTTTAATAGAATCGTTACGAACAACAATAAGGGCATTGCTAAAATTTGTAGAAGTAATCCTTAATTGGTCCTTCAGCCTTGAATATTTTTCATTGCGAGAAGATAGATCTCTTGCGAGTTGGCTTTTATCTTCTTCCAGTTCTCCAATTCTATCGCGAAGATTCTTTTCAGACGCTGCGAACAAAAGCAAGAGTACAAGTTAATACAAATAATGGTGATTTAATCAGAAGATGAATTAGTGAAAAAACAAGAGTAATAACCTTCTATTTCGGCAATCATATCTCTAATTAAGGCAGAATGATCAGCTTGAAGACTAACATCTACACCTAAATTAATTATGGCATTGTCAAGAACCTTCGCAGCCCAAGCAAACTCATTATCGCTGTTAATAAGAAGACGAGAGCGAACTTGATTCTCCCTCGCAAGAAGATCTCTATTCTCACAGATAAATCTATCTCTTTCAACTTGAATATCGAGAAGAGTTTTATGGAAATTTGCTAAGGCTTTAGTACCATTTTTAACAACAAGATCTTTTTCATCAATAAGATCGCTATTCTTGCTTCTTAGTCTATTAATTTCTTCTTTTGAGTCAAGGTAAAGACATTTAAACTTATTGGTTAAACTCAAATTGAATCTGTGCTCGATTTCTAAGAGATGAAGTTTGGATTTAAGTTCATCTATGGAAAGGGATCTAATCTGATCGTTTGAGAAACTACTTAAAGAACTATTAAGGAGAACAAGAAGGGTATCCTCATCTACAAGTTCAGGAAAAGATTGTAAAAATGTAGCCTCATCAGTAAGGCCATAAACATCTGCAAAAATGGTTGCTTGAATAATCTGCGACAGGGTAAAAAGAACTAAAAGAAAAAGGAAACAATTCATACCATAGAGTTGCTGGTTAGCCTTGTCAAGATCGGAGATCTTTTGTCTATCATTTGGAGCATCAATTTCTAATTGCTTGTTCTTCTTGCAAAGCTCAGCAACCTCAGATTATAATTTTTCCTTATCCTGGCGAAGCTCAGCAGATTTAGATGATAATTCCTTTTTTTTCTTGCAAAATTAGCAGCTTTATTTTCATAGATAACACGTCTTTTATCCAAATCAAAGGAAACATCGAAGGAAGATCTTCCAACCTGCGATAGAACAATATAAATTAAGATTTGACGAAGAAATAAATACATAAATAAGATGAAGAAGTGGAAACATACCAGAATACCAAGTGAATTTAAGCGAATGGGAGTCACCAAGTGAATTTAAGCGAATGGGAGTCGCTGATTTTGAGATTCCTTGAAGAGAATCATTATCAACCAATATGGGAGCATCACAGACTTTAGCGAGAGCCTGGGATATCCCATTAAGAGCTTCATCTACATAGTCATTTGCGATTCCAGATGTAATATTGCCAAACATCCTGGATAATTGAGTCATAGAAGATTCAGGAGAGGAAGAATCCTTCATGGAAGAGATATCATTATTATCTTCATCATCATTAACATCATCATCAGAATCATCATTTGAATTTTCCACATCAGATTAAAGAGTTGAAGAAGTAGGGAGTTGAATTTTTATTTTCTTGGAGAGAGGAGCACCAGATTTCTCTCTGCAAGGGGCAGTATATTTTTCTATAAGAGGAGCAGTATATTTACCCTTGCAACCACCTTTGGAGTTATCTTTAGTTCTCGCAGGTTTCACAGGCTCTTTTTCTTCGATTTCCTACGAACACATATAAAGATAAGAAATAGAGGCAACAATATATTGTAAAAAATTATAAAGAAGTATTTCTTACTTCATCTGAGAGAGATTTGAGAGCAAAGAAAGTAGCAGGTTTCCCAGACTTATCATAGCTGCCTTTCAACCTTTCAATCTGATAAAAAGGAGATAGTTAGCAAGAATCTAAGGACATGAAGAAATTAATAATGATAATTTGTTATGCAAAGAATTAAGAGAACATACTTATTTATTTCTCTCAGGCCAGCTGAATACCCACGGTTGGAAATCTGCGAGATTCGCAGGTAGAGCATGGGTACCAGAAATGTATGAACCCTCTAAAATTAAAGGGAAGATGAACCATTTGTCATCGCTGGAGTGGCGAGGACCTTGATTAGTACTAGTATGCCAGTCAATATCCAGCATAAGCATTTTGTCTTCCGCAACATCATCTTTCTTTTGCAAGCGGACACCCCAACAAGTGCGATCCCTCCTCATGGGGATTATGTCATAGTTTATGAAGAAATTATCTATAGTATACATTGCGGGAATAATTGGAACATCCTTAAATTCAGGGTTCTTCGCAGTGTCAAGGTAGCGAGATTCTTTGTTAGCAGCACGAGTAGCATACTCCAACAGTATACGAATGCAATCCCCACCTAGTTGATATATAGCTCGTGAGAATTTTGGGTGAGAAAGTATCTCATAAAATAAAGGCAGCTCAGGATCGTAGAGAGGAATGGGAAGACCAGCTTCAAGATGACCTAGCGATACTATAACTTTCTCGCGAGAACATTGATGATCAGAAAATAATTTGATAGAAAGTTCGGATTTAGGACTCTGATCTGGAATTGTAGTTAAAGTAAAACCTTTATTTTTAAGTTTTTCCCGCATCTCACCAAAAGCAACCAAATTTTTAGCGCCAGGAGCAACCATTTTTGAGTATGGGAATGAAGGAAAAGGTTGAAGAACGAGAAAGAAATCATAGCAATAACAGATGCGCAATTTACGGAAGAACAGTGAATTTGCAGAGGTATATAAAGAAGAAAGTAAAAAGAGGAAAAGAAAAGAATGAAAGAAGTATTTATAGAAGAAGAAATTTCTCGGGAAGATGAATGCAATTAATGCAAAGGAAAGACGTGAACGATCAGATCGCAGTGGTTGAAAAGGACATGTCAAAGATTTACTGGAATAAAAAGTACGAGAAAACAGCTGGCGAAGAATATAGAAACGTGTCAAAGCGGAAGAATGCAAAAAGATAAACAGCTGCGGCATTGTAAAAAATTCAATTCTCGTGATCTTTCCTCCTTCGCAGAAAAGACATGAGAAGAGGCAAGATGTAGGACCAGAATATTGCCATGACAGTATTCTTGCGAGATTAACAACACTCCTGCGATCATCACCGCGAGCTCTTCAACAACACTTTGCGAGCGTCACAGAATAACTTAAAAAATGATTCAAAGAATGACGTAATAGCTGACGATTGAAGAAACACGATAAGATCATGATTGATCTGCGATGGTTACAATGCTTGCGAGATTTCATATTATAACTGTTGCGATAAGATAGCAAATCAAATCCGAAATTAAAGGGGAGCTTAGCGGTCATCCATTATGTAACTACCCTATATATAGAGACCCAGTATGTCCAGAGAGAGGATGAGGTATTTTTTGAGTATTGAGAAATTCTTGAGGAGAGAGAAACAAAAGAGCGATTGTATTTTTGATCTTCTTCCATTACTTGTAAACATTTCTGAGAATCAAATAATAAAGTATCGTTTTAATCATCAAAATATTTGTTAATCACTGTAAGATCTTATCAAGGGTGTAGTGTAGGATTTCCTGCAACTATAAGCTTATAGTTACGAGACTACACCCTAAGTGGGGTTTTCTTGGGGCCGAGTGCATCATAGCCAAGACTTGCCAAAGATGGCCAGGGTAGTTTCGAACGTCCCGGGCACCCTTGGCTCAACCGTGTACCTCGGCGTTTTGGTCATACTCTGCACTCCTTAGAAGAGACCCTCGGTCGCAAAACCAGGGTATAACCTTATATAGTTGGAAATCCAAAGTAACTCCCCCGGATAGGTTTTCTATAACCCCAACATCTTCATGACTCAGGTTCCTGCAGCGATATAACCTTATCCCTGAGTCACACAAAGAGATTCCCCCTAATATGACGCACTTTAGGTCTTACATTTGCCTCTTGCGAAATTGTATCCGCGAACTAGGGTATACGCCATATAGGTTCGTCCCATTCTTATGTGTCTGTGAAATTTTATTTGCATTTCTTGCGAATATTGCAATTCTGATGAAATTTCTTTTCTTTGATCTTCTCTTTATTTGCATTTCAGCTCTTGTATAATTTTTCAATTTTATTTCTTTCATTCAAACAAAATAGCTTTTTGAAATATTTTCTTCAACAAATCATTCATAAACTTCTTAAATTTCTTCATTTTACCTTTCTATTTACTACCTTATGCTTCTCCCCTTTTGTTGCGTTTTTTTATTTTCTCTCCATCTGCGAGATGCTCGCCAATTACAATTTGCAACTCATGTTGATTTCGCAGTATTCCCTCCTCTCGCCGCTCTATTGTATCAACCATAAGCTTATCACCTCTTTGTTTTTGCTTGATGTTTTGTTTCCAATTTCTGTTCTTTGCTTTCCTTTCCTCGCAAGATTCCATATCAATTTCATAGCATTTCTTCCCATCATCCCAGTATCCCTTTATTATTCCAACACCATTAGGATGAGGAAATTTAATACATTGGTGAAAGGTTGACGCCACACCTAATATCCCATGTACCCAAGGTCGGCCAATCAGAGCATTATAAGGTGATTCAATATCCACAACGCAGAATAGAATCTTAAAAGATAACCCATTTAATGGATTTCTCATTGTAATTTCCCCTTAAGGCTTGTTGGCAGTGCCGTTAAAACCATATATCTTATAGGTTGATGGTATCAGATCCTCGTCTTTTCCACCCATGGTTATGTAAATATGATAAAATAAGATATCAACTGAACTTCTAGTATCTATTAGAACTCTGTTAATGGCCCAAGAGTCCTGAGTTTCATCATCATCATTTTCTTCATCTTCTTCTTCTATTTGTTTTGGATTTATTTCTAACCTTACCACCAGTGGGTTGTCATGCATATCGCCAGGCTCTTGTACTTCTTGTGTAATGAAGGAAATAGTTTGCTTTTGCCACTTCTTTAATGGCGAGACTCTCGCAATATTCATTATCTCTTTTCCATCTATGTCTCTCGCGAAGACTCTGCTTAGAACATTGTCGTGGAAATCCTCAATAGTTTTGTATGAATGTACGATGGAATTACAGAACAAATTCTTCGCCTTGGATCCAACCTATATCACAAATGTTTCTGCTCCTTTTACAGTATTCACTATGAGAATATCTGGTACTGGTGGTAACTGTTGAGATTGCGGATGTACTATTAGAAAATGATTTAACTTTCCCTGATCAATCATCCTCAGTTTTACATTTCTGCAATCATTTATTGAATGTCCATGAAAATGATGATAAGGACAAAATTCTTGACTTCGATTATTTTGATGTGGCTCTTTTCCCATATTCCAAGGGGATGGTATATTTTCCATCAGAATAATTGCCTCCCAAATTTTTTCTATGCTATCATTTAGGGGTGGCATCTTAATTTCTTCCCATATTACTCTTTGATTCCCTTGTCCTCTAAAATTATTTTTCCTCTGACCGCCATAAGTTTCTTGCGGCTGATCAAGTCTTTGAATTTTATTATTTCCACCGCGATTATAAAAATTCCTTTCTTTTTCATACTCCCCTTGATCTTGGCTTCCAATGGCTACTAACTTCTGCTGGTTTTCAATAACCACTTTCTCTTGCTGTGGCTGCGAGGCGCTTGCCACATTGTTAATCGTTTTAGGAAGTAAACTCCCGTTTGCTGCTATTGAGCTGGCGTTTGCGACTGGATAAGATTCCATCTCATTTTGTTTTTCCTCTAAAGCAATATATTTTTCTTGTAGCTCTCGCATCTCAGTCATTGTGATGGTATTTTTGATTCTGAAAATTTGTATGTACAACAGATTGGTTGCGAACATTGCATTAATGAAAGATAAAATGAGGTATCTCTCATCCACTCTTCCTGCCATTTCACTGCACATTGTCTTCCATCTTATGGTTAGGTGTTTCAGACTCTCACAAATCCTATGTTTTATCCCAAACACATCTTCAATACCGGGACGTGAAGAATTGTTGCTTATATATGCTCCCAGAAATATAGCTTGCAAATGATCGAAAGAAGTTATTGTATTTTTAGGTAAGCCTTCGAACCAATTTAACGCCTCGCCAGTTAAACTAGATGCAAAGTATTTGCATAACACAGTATCATGGTTGTCCCATTATAGCATACACCTAACATAATCCTTAACATGTTGAACAGCACAGGTAGTCTCATCGAAGATACTAGTTAATGCTGGTAAATTGCATTTTGGAGGGATTCCTCCTAATTGTACTTCTTGAGTGAATGGAGTTCTCGCAGCTTCTTCAATGGCTTCATCAAGTTGTCTCATGCCTCCTTCTCTTCTGTTATTCAACATTCCCCTCATTTCTGCTAACTCTCTTAAAATTTGTTCATTCCCTGCTAAGTTTTGTTCAATTGGTATTTTCAGTGTAGCTTCTCTCCTTCTGCTCTCGTGTCTTTCTTGTCCTGCGAGATTTTGTGCTTCTTCTTCAGCATCTTTATTCTATCTTCTTGAATTCTCAACTGATTATGCCTTCCAATTTCTTCTCTGCAAGTTTCTTCATTCCTCATCGTTTCTCTTCGCTGTCTTTCTATTCTCCTTTGTATTCTGTCATACTCCTCATTGATATTATTGCTATGGCGATTTTGTGTGCGTCTCCTTTCTCGATTGTCATGATTATTCTGCCGTATTGCTTCTTTAAACTCTTGTTCTTCAACTTCTTCTCTTAATCTTTCTCTTTCGCAAGCTAGACGTGCTTGTTCAGCATAATGCCTCTCAATTTCCTCCTCAATGATTCTTTGATTTCTTTGGAGTTCTCTCCCATGTAATATTCTTCTACCTTCTTCTCGATTTTCTTCAGCATCTTGGTTGTTTCCATGCTCTTTATTTCTATTATCATGTCTATCATTCACAGTTTCACCGTGTGGAACGTAGCGATCATCAATCATCTCTTCTTCTCCGTGATGTTGTTCTTCATTTGGATTTTTCATTTCCTCTCGGATATTTGATCCAGCATTTCTCATAGGGGAATTTCTCCTTGGTTCTTCTCTAAATGATCTTGAACTTGATCTAGCAGTACTTCTTGATCTCCTACTTTGTAATATCAAATTCTCTATTCTTAACTCGTGATTTTGTCTTGTTAGATTCGCATGTTCTTCCGCCTCTAACCTACTTTCCTCTTGAATTCTTTGTATTAAAACCTATAATGTTTTATTTCCATCATCTCCATGTATTAATCCTCCATTTACTTCTCGGTTTATTTCTTCTCTTCTTTAATTTCTTAATTGTCGATCTTCTGCCTCTTCCATCGAATCTGATCGCCAAGTATGCACACTCACTCTGTCGTAATCCACAGCCCTATCTTGTATTGGTGTTTGTTGATTCAGCTGTTGAATTTAATTTTTTTTCCTTCATTCCTTGTTCTATTTCTTCTTTTTCTTATCCTTGAAGATTCTCCCATTTCATTTGTTTCTCCACCTGCAAGTCTTTTACTCCTCCTTACGGTTGTTGGTGGTTCTGATGTGTTTCTTCTTCTTCTAGCCATTAATCTTAGTAATCTGTTGAATGTTGCATAAGATCTTTCACTAATTGTTCCAAATTCCTTCCAATCACAATGTTAATTTTTATCTTTTTCTTCAAACAATCATCAATTCATCCCTGTTTCGGGCGCCACAATGTAGTTGCTGGAAATCCTACACTACACCCTTGATAAGAATTTACTGTAATTAAGACATATTTGAAGATTAAAAACAACACTTTATTATTTGATTCTCAGAAATGTTTACAAGAAATGGAAGAAATCAAGAATACAACCGCCCTCTTGAATTTTCTCTCTCCTCAAAACTTTCTCAACACTCAAAAATACCTCATCCACATTCTGAATCTACTAGGTCTCTTTATATAGGATAGTTACATAGTGGGTGACAGCTAATCTGTCCTTTAATTTCGGATCTGACTCGCGAAATTATCGCAGTAGTTATAATGTCCATTCTCGCAAGCGTTGTAACCATCGCAGGATAATCACACTCTTCCCGTGTTTCTTCATTCGTCAGTTATTACGTCATTCTTCAAATTATTCCGTGACACTCGTGAAGTGTTGTTGAAGAACTCGCAATGATGTTCGAAGAAGTGTTGTTAACCTCGCATGAGTAATATCATGGTGATATTCTGGTCCTACAGTATTATTTTTGGTCCAAATCCCGATAATTTTAATGATTATTCACCTATTCAAAAGGATGTGGATTTGACTAGAGATACCACCATTTTAGACGATGTAGTTCATGATCCTTTAGCCTGCAGTGTGTTGGAATATCCATTATTTGATGTGCCTATCAGTGAATCGGAGGAAGTAACTATGATTAACTGTAGTTGCGGATTATCTCACAACTACACCCTCATAAGAATCCATTAAAATGATTCCTAAACCTAATTAATTTGATATGAAACTAAGAATTAAGGTACTAAAATTATAAAGAGGCACAAAGATTTTTACGTGGTTCGATCAATGTGATCTACATCCACGGTGCTTCACTAGTGATTGTATGTGATTACATGATTTTACAATTGAAAATCCATTAATGAATATTTGGAGCTCTAGAATTTTGGGGAAGAAGATGATAAAGAACATAAATCCCTCTCTAAAATTTTCTCTCCCCTCCTAAAATCATCCCCTCTCTCAAAATGTATCCCTCTCCACTTCTCATGCCTAAATGGCTATTTATATGATTTTACAATAGATGACAGTTGTGTTGTCCCGCCATTTCGGATTTGAAGATTTTCTTGCGAACCTTCTTGGTTTCCTTTGCTCGCAAAATGTCCTTCTTGCTCGCAAAATATTCTTTGCTCGCAAAATGTATTTTCTCTCCACAATTTCGTAAGTTATTATTTGTTGTGATATTCCGCTCCTACATTAACACCTTAGTTAATGAGCCTTTACTAGAAACTTTCGTTGATAATCCTTTATATGATTGTGATGATGGTTTAGAGGAAAGAGTTTGCCCTGGGAATACTGTTTTAGAATCTAGCGATTTAGAAACATTAGACTTAGAAAAACAAAATAAACTCGTAGAGATGAGTGAGGATGAACCTGCCTTAGAAGAATCAATTGACCATTTCCAGGAATCTGATGACCTAGAAATTAGGGAAGTTGTGACTAGTCTTTCTAGAGACCCTGAAAACTCTAAGTTTGGGGGTGATTATCATTCTCCATGTGCTTTAACTCTTAGAAAGGTCCTTCACTTAGGATTGGACATCTGTGCCTTAACCATTTTACAATATTATCTTCATACACTTTTTCTTGAACCTAGCTTTGTCCATAAAGAAGTTCAGTTGTTAGAAACCCATCCTCTGGTTGATGTGGTTAACCCATGCTACGATACCACGATTGACTTTGTTTTCCCACCAAAAACCTTCCTTCCAATTGTGGGAACATATGAATTTCAGATGTGTCGGTTATTAAATTTTGAGACTAAACCTAATTACTTTAGAAAGTTAGGGTCGACATATTTGCTTAAGAATGACCACCGATGTGGTCAACTGTGTGAGTCAAATTTGATTGACTTAGAGGATCACCAGTTATTCAGGTTATTATTATGTGCTTCTAAGTTCTTAGTTGAGTTTTCCCAGACTCTAGAACCTGATCTTCAGGATCCTTCCTTTGAGGAAATCTAGCCGATGAAAACATTTTATCTAGACACTTTTATAGAGCCTAAACCCGAACCACAACTAGATGTAGTTTTATTAAAGAAAAAAATATATAAGGGTGTGTTGAATATCTTCATGGTCTGTTGCAGTCTCCTCTTTTTGTGGTTAGCACTTTTTGATCCAGATGACCCACGGTTATTTTGGCTACTGCTATATGATTCATATGAGGTGACTAATTCTTCCAATGTCTGGCTGAAGACTTTAAACTTAGCACTTCTTGGGAGGTAACCCATGCTCATGCAACACAGTAGTATCTTTCCTTACTCTTTTCTTCAAGTGATAACAATTTCTCATTGTTCATGCTTTTAATTTCATCTTTATAACATTGAGGACAATGTTAGATTTAAGTTTGGGGGTATGGGAGAAACTTTTTAGTTGCAGTATAAATAAATAAACTCCATATCCTAGAAATTTATGCTTATTAAGGTTGGCACTAACCAATCTAAGTGGATGGAAACATATTGGTTATAGGAATTGAGGAACTAATCTGATTAGATGGAAACATCTATAGAGTCTATTCATAAAAGCACAGAGCTCGGGTGTTAGAAATAACATGGTAGTTTCGCCATATCTCGTTGAGTCCTTTTCACCTTCTGTTTTTATTTTTCTTTTCTTTTAAGTGATTTGGTGGGGAACATGATTCAAGTTGTTACCATTTCTAGGGTGAAATATAGTGATTGAGATACCCCAAAAAAAAGAAAAAAAAAAGAAAGAAAAAAAATGAGACCAGACTATCAGACCAACCGGAATAAATTCAATAAAGTCGACCACCGGTGCCCTTGTATATGCTAGTTGTGTTAACATAGAGTTAGGATTATCGACCGCTGGTCCCCTTGTATATACCCGTTGTGTTGATATTAGTCAGACCGGTATCTCAGTCCATTAGGATAGGTTCATCTTGGCAGAGGCCTTTAGACAGATATGGGAAACACCGCTCACCTTAAAACCATCTACGTTTTTCTCTATATCCATATTCTTGATCTTTTCATGTGATTGGTTTGACTCCGGTTATGATGTCCATAGTGAGACTATCTGAGTAGAGCTCTGTCACTTATATATGAATTTTAGTATGATTGAGTGCAAACTCGTGTACAACAATTGGAATTTCACATCAGGGTACTTCCTCCTGTAATCAATGAGAGTATGTCAACCAAGGAGATTCTTTAGTGCCTTCCAAGGTTCTGCGCAGATAACTAGGGTCTGGAGTAAAGGTTTTGTGGGTACACATCTGGTAAACCCTCCCAAGACTATATCTCGGTCACTAGGGACACCTAGTGAGTTAGGATTTTATTTTCTAGATTAGTTTTGCTCGAGGACTAGAAAATAATATGTTTGGGGGTATTTGATAGACACATTTTTGTGTCTAAGTTGTCCTCAATTTTCTGCATTGTTAGTGCTCGATTTTGTGCTAACTTTGGTGTTTTATGTGTTTGTAGGTATTTTTGTGAAATAAACATGTAGTTGCAGGAATACCTACAATATATCCCTCACAAGAATTAATGATAATCAACACATCTTTTAGATCAACAATTACACTTTTTATTAATTGACTTATGAAATTTTACAAGAAGGAAATGGAATCAAGAATATAACCATTGTTCTAGAATTTCTCTCTTCTCAAAACTTTCCCACCACTCTAAAGAGATCTCTCTGCCTTAAGCCTATTTAGCTATTTATATAGGGTATTACATAGTGGATGACAGCTAAGTTGACCTTTATTTTCGGATCTGGCTTGCGAGATTCTCGCAAGCGTACAAATGTTCTTTTCGCGATATTCCTAAATCTCGCTAGATCTTCACATCTTTCTCATGTTTATGCTGACGTTATCTGTTACGTCATTTCTGTGATCATTCTGCGATGTCTTTGCAGTCTATTGTAGATGAAGGTTTCGCAAGAATATTGTTGTTGCGAGATTCTGATCCTACATCTTGCCTCTTCTCATGTCTTCTTTGTGAAGGGGAGAATGTCATGAGAAATTGTACTTCCAAATGCCGCAGCTGTTCATCTTTCCATATTCTTCTGTACTAACATGATTCTGTATTTTACGCAGAATTTTTTACACGTATCTCTCCTTCCATCCATTTCTTGACACATCTTCTTCAACCGCTATTTCTCATCTGTTCACGTCTACTCTTCGCATTAAATGTGTTTATCTTTTCGAGAATTCTTCTCTCTATATATATTCTTCTTATTTTTCTCTTCCCTTCTTTTTTACTTTTCTTCTTATCTTTTTGCAAAACTTCTTCACCGTTCTTCCGTAAATTCCGCTCTTGCTGCTATAAATTTTCTTATTTCTACCTCTTTCAATCTTTAATTTCTTCTTCATTCCCATACTTAAAATGCCTCCAAGTGGTCGTAAATATGAAACTTCCTTTGAAGAAACTCAGAAGATTCTCAAAGACAAGGGTTTTACATTATCCACCATTCCCAATCAAGGAGCTAAATCTATTCTTTCTGTTAAATTATTTTCTGACCATCATTGTGATGATAAAGAAATCATAGTTTCACTTGGTCAGATTCTCGTTGGCCTTCCTATCCCTCTTTATGATCCTAATCTTCCCTTGTTTTACGAAATTATTTCTCATGCGAACTTTTCACGAGCCATCTACCAATTAAGTGGGGATTGCATTCGTTTAATTCTTGAATTCGCCAACCGTGGTGCTCGTAAAGGATCTATTTATCCAAAACAAGTTAGGGACCCTGAATTTGAAAATTTAGAAATACTCGTCGAAGAATATATAGTAGAGAGTTTATTTGAAAATTATGAATTAATACCCATGAAGAAAGATAGCACTCACTGGGGTGTTCGCTTGAAGAGAAAAGATAATGTCGCTGACGATAAAGTGTTTATGCAAGATATTGACTGGAATTCTGGTAAAAATAATACTCCTCTCCAATCTAAAGATGACAGATGGTGTATCTTTCCGTTGATTCTGAAGGGATCTTATATTTCTGGTTCAAATGTGCTTCTTGCGAATCTCGCTGCATATCAACCATGGGTATTCAAATGGCCCTAAAAAGAGACATAGGTATGTTTTCAAGTCTTGCTCAACTCATAATCTTTCATATATTGTTACTCTATTGTTTTGTAACTCTTGCGAAAATTTTAGATTAAAAATATGAGGGCAAGCTACAACGGGACTGGGAAAGCTAGCACTTTGTCAGCTCTACGCTCAATCACGGATGAAGTAAGTAATACTGTATTTCATTATTTTTAACAATATTGTTGCCTCTGTTTCTTATCTTCATTCGTATGCAAAGGTTGGTGTTGTAGTTGTTGAAGAAGTAGGAACTAAGGTTGCGAAGACCAGGGGCCAAGGTAAAGGTGTTCTTTGCAAGGAGAAATCAACTACCTCATCTTCAAAGAAAAGAAAAGTTCGTTCTCCCACTCATTCGAATTCTAATTCTGATGATAGCTCCAATGATAATGATGATGATATTGATATTCTTTCGCACGGGGAGATCTTCCATCTGAATCTTCAATGGCACAATTGTCTAGCATCTTCTCTGACTCCATGAAAGGGATTGGAGATGATAATCTTACCAACACATGCAAAGACCTTACGAATATCTGTGATTCCCCTTTATTAGATGGTGATACTTCTCTTCGGGGAGTCTCTAGATCAGCAACTCTTAGCTTTCTGAATTCGCTTGGTATTCTGGTATGCCTTCATTTCTCTGTTTCTTCATGCCTTTATTTTTCTGTTTCTTCATGATTATACTCTATCTTGACAATCGCAGACTGGAAAGGCTTCTTTCGTCGTTGCCTCAGATCTGGAAAAAAGACGTGTGACTCTTGACAAGAAGAATCTCCAGCTTCGCAAAAGAAATGAAGAACTGGAGGCTGAAGTGGTTGGCCTTCGTGAAAAGAACAAACAATTAGAAGTTGATTCTTCCACTCAAAAGAACAAAATATCTAGTCTTCAAGATGCCAATAATCAACTTTATGGTATGTGGCTTTTCTTCTTTCCCTTTATTTTGTTTTCTCATTATTCTTCCTCATCTGATTTATTATTTTCGCAGACGTTTATGATCTTACTGATGAAGCCATTCTCCTTCACTCATTCCCCAAGTTTATGGATAATGATACCCTTCTTGAACACCTTAATAAATCTTTGAATAGTTTTTAAAATGACAAGATTAAATCTCTTCCCATAAATAAACTCATATCCAAACTTCGCCTCTTAGAAATTGACCATAGATCCATCTTGGTCTTAGCCAACAAATTTAAGCGTTTTTATCTTAATTATAAAGAAGAAATCAATACTTTAAGAACCAGGATCAGTAGTCTCATAGATGATAAAGATCGCATTGCTAGCCAAGGTGCTCAAATTTTAGCGAAATTCCAAGAAACTCTTCTTGAGGTTCAAATTGAACGAGATGAATCTAACCGCAAAAATGTTGTGCTTAGCGAAAGAGAAAATCAAATTCGCTCCCATCTTCTTATAAATAAGGATGATGAATTCGCGTGGGCTGCGAAAATTCTAGACGACGCCAGAAATAATCTAGGTGTAAATGTTAGTCTCCAAGCTGAGCACACGGCCTTGGTTAGGGATATGATTTCTGACAGAGAAGGTTGTTAACTGCACTTCCTTATTTATCATTTGTCTTTTATAAATTTTCACCAAGTTATTGATTCATTGTTATGTGTTCGCAGGAGATGAGGAGAGATTTCGCATAAGAATTGAAGAACTTGAGGATGAAAATGAGCATCTCGCAAAGGACCTTTATTCTCGCAATGATAAATGTTCTAGACTGCAGAGTCAATTAAAGATCACTGTTGCGAACTTTAAGAATGATGTTATTCTTTTTCTCAACCAAACCATTAAGATGGTTTGTGATGATAATAATATTCTTCATTCTACATATCCTTGTCTCTTAAAAGAAATTCCAAAGAACGTTCATGATCTGGACATCTCTGATAGTGAAGCTTGCGAGTATGAAGATGAAGGAGAAAAAGAATCTGATGAAGATGAAGAAGAATCAAGCAAGAAATAATTCTGCTTCCTTCTTTAACTTTTTTGTAACATCTGTATATTTGTTCTTTAATTCTCTATTCTTGTAATCTATCGCTTTGAATTCCCTCAATTTCCAATACAAGTTATGTTTCTTTTGTTTCTTCCTACATGTGTTAGAAAAACAATTCTTTTTTGCAATATGGTTAATTAATTAATTATTAATCTTTCATTTTATGCGTAAATCTATCATATGGAAGCAAATAACACTTTCTCATTCTATTCATTCCCATACTTGCCTCTGTTATTTGTGTCCAAATGAGAGATTAAGCAAATTACTTTCTAATAGTAAGATTTTTTTTGAAATCTTTGGGGAGTTTATGCCTCAATTTCGCAGTCATTTCTTCATAATCTCACAATCATATATTGTAAGACTACATTCTTTCTTGTTTTCTGATGTGGTCTTATTTTTCTTTCCTAAGTAAAGGTCTTATTTTTCCACCTCTTGTCATTGCGACCAAATCGCAGGACGTCTTTGCACTTTCATGCAAAAACCCCTTGATCTTGCCTTAACTTTTTTCTCTTGTCATTTTTTTTGCGACAATATGATAGGCCTAAATATTCTTGAGAAAATAATGCCCCATGACATTGCCGTCTTGCGACGAAATCGCAGGACGTCTTTACACTTTCATGTATTGACCCATTGATCTCTCCTTATCTTTCTCTTTTGTATTATTTCCTCTTCAGGATTGTTGCATGTAGGACTAGAATATCGCCACAACACTTCTCTGCGAGACTAACAACAATTCTCAGCGAGTATCATCGCAAGCTTTTAACAACACTTCGCGAATGTCACAAAAGCAGTCAAAAGAGTGACGTAATAGGTTACGATTGAAGAAAGCATGAGAAAAACATGTTTGTCCTGCGATGGTTACAAAGCTTGCGATAATGAACATCGTAACTATCGCGGTACAATCGTAGAACAAATCTTAAACAAGAGGAAAACTTAGTTGTCATCTATTATGTAACTACCCTATAAATAGAGACCCAATATGTTCAGAAAAGGATGATGTATTTTTGAGAGTTAAGAAAGTCTTGAGGAGAGAGAAACTTCAAGAGAATAGTTGTATTCTTGAATTCTTCCATTTCTGTAAACATTTCTGTGAACAAAATAATAAAAGTGTCGTTTTTAATCTTCAATTGAGAGTTGAATATAGCAAGATCATAACAAGGGTGTAGTGTGGGATTTCCTGCAACTACATTTTGGCGCCCGAAACAGGGAGAATCAAGTTAAGGAATCTCTAATTACAATTTGAAGATTTGAAGAAATTGTTAGAGTTGAAGAAATGGCTAGCAGAAGAAGAAATACATCAGAACCACCAACAACTGTAAGGAGGAGTAAAAGACTTGCAGGAGGAAAAACAAATGAATTAGGAGAATCTTCAAGGATAAGAACAAGAAGAAATACAACAAGGATTGAAGGAGAAGATCAAATTCAACAACCGAATCAACAAACACCGATACAAAATAGAAATGTGGATTATGATAGAGTGAGTGTGCATACTTGGAGATCGGATTCGACGGAAGATGTAGAAGATCAACAATTAAGAGACGGAAGAAGAGAAGAAATAAATCAAGGAGTGGTTGAAGGATTAATTCATGGAGAAGGCGAAAATGAAACAACATATGATCGAAGACAAAGAATACAAGAGGAAAGAATATTAGAGGCGGAAGAGCGTGAAAATTTAACAAGACGAAATCACGAGTTGAGAATGGAGAATTTAAGATTACAAAATAGAAGTTCAAGAAGTATTGTTAGATCGAATTCAAGATCATTAAGAGAAGAATTAAGGCGAAATTCCCCAATAAGAAATGCTAGAGAAAGTATCCAAGAGGAAATTCAAAATCTAAATGAAAAGCAACGTCATAGAGAAGAAGAGGTAATAGAAGATCGCCATGATCCGCGTGGAGAAAATTTGGATAATAGACTTAATAACATAAATCAAGAGGGAAGAGACAACCAAAATGATAAAGATAATCCAGAAGAAGGTAGGATGATATTACATGGGCGAGAGATCCAGAGAAATCGAAGAATAATTGAGGAAGAAATTGAGAGACATTATGCTGAACAAGCACGATTAGCTTGCGAGAGAGAAAGATTAAGGGAGGAAGTAGAAGAACAAGAGTTCCAAGAGGTAGTACGACAGAATAACCATGAAAATAGAGAAAGGAGACGTACACAAAATCGTTATAATAATAATATTCAGGAAGAGTATGATAGAATACAAAGGAGAATAGAAAGAAAGCAAAGAGAAATGATGAGAAATGAAGAAATTCGCAGATAAGTACAGCTACGATTTCAAGAAGAAGATGAAGCAGAAGATCTCAGAAGAAGGAATGTGGGTGTAGATGAAGATACACAAAATCTCGCAGGATAAGAAGTACATGAACGCAGGAGAAGGGAAGCTTCACTGAAAAGACCAATGGAACCAAATTCAGCTGTGAATGAGCAAATTTTAAGAGAATTAGCAGAGATGAGGGGAATAATAAATAACAGAAGAGAAGGAGGTAGAAGGCAACTTGATGAAGCTATTGAAGAAGCTGCGAGAACTCCATTCACTCAAGAAGTATAGTTGAGAGGAATACCTCCAAAGTGCAACTTACCAGCTTTAACCAGCATTTTTGATGGAACTACCTGTGTTGTACAACATGTTAAGGATTATGTTAGATGTATGCTACAATGGGAAAACCATGATGCTGTATTATGCAAATATTTTGCATCCAGCATAACTGGCGAGGCGTTAAAATGGTTCGAGGGATTGCCAAAAAATACCATAACTTCTTTTGATCATTTACAAGCCACATTTTTGGGAGCATATATAAGCAAAAATTCATCGCGTCCAGGCATTGAAGATGTATTTGGATTAAAACAGAGGATTGGCGAGAGTTTGAAGCACTTAACCATAAGATGGAAGACAATGTGCAGTGAGATGGCAGGAAGAGTAGATGAGAGATATCTTATCCTATCTTTTATCAATGCAATGTTCGCGACCAATCTGTTATACATACAAGTTTTCAGAATCAAGAATCCAATCACTATGACAGAGCTGCGGGAATTACAGGAGGAATACATTGCTTTGGAGGAAAAACAGAATGAGATAGAGTCATATCCAAACGCAAATACTAGTTCAGTAGCAGCAAATGATAGTTTACTTCCTAAAATGATTAACAATGTGGCGAGCAGCTCGCAAGCACAACAAGAGAAAGTGTAAATTGATAACCAGCAGAAATTGGTAGCTATGGATAGTCAAGATCAAGAAGAATATGAAAGGGAGAAGAATTATTACAATCGCGGAGGAAATAATAAAATCCAAAGACTTGGTATACCACGGGAAACATATGGTGGTCAAAGGCAAAACAATTTCAGAGGTTAAAGTAATCAGAAGATAATATGGGAAGAAATTAAGATGCCACCTCTAAATGCTAGTATAGAAATTTTTTTAGAAGCTATCATTCTGATGGAAAATATACCATCACCATGGAACATGGGAAAAGAGCCACATCCAAACAATCGAAGTCAAGAATTTTGTCTTTACCATCACTTTCATGGCCATTCAATAAATGATTGCAGGAATGTAAAGAGGATAATTTTAAGGATGATTGATCAGGGGAAGTTTAACCACTTTCTAGTAGGACATCCACAATCTCAGCCATTACCGCCAGCATCAGAAATTCGCAGAGTAAATACTGTAAAAGGAGCAGAAACATTCGTGATAGAAGTTGGGGATAAAGCAAAGAATTTGTTTTGTAATTCCATTGTGCATTCATACAGAACCCTTGAGGATTTCCATGATAATGTTCTAAGCAGAGTCTTCTCGAGAGACACAGACGAAAGAGAGATAATGAATATAGCGAGAGCCTCTCCATTAGAAGAGTGGCAGAAACAAACTCTATATTTCACTGCACAAGATATACCAGAGCCTGGCGAGCAACACGATAACCCATTGGTGGTACGATTAGATATAAATCCAAAACAAATGCAAGAAGAGGATGAAGAAAATGATGATGAAACTAAAGACTCTTGGGCCATCAACAGAGTCTTAATAGACACATGGAGTTCAATTTACATCTTATTCTATCATACCTACAAAAACATGGGTGGAAGAGACAAAGATTTAATACCATCAACGTATAAAATCTATGGTTTTAATGGTACTACTAACAAACCAAAAGGGGAAATTGAAATGCGAATTCCATTAAAGGGGATATCTTCAAAGATCTTGTTCTGTGTTGTGGACATTAAATCTGTAGTTGCAGAATAATCTACAACTACACCCTCAATAGAATTAGTAAAAACTCAAGAAGTTCTTGATGGTGAATGATAACTTTCTTATTAATTCTCTTAGTTGATTACATAGAATTATCAAAATGGAACTAGAATAGTTACAACTTTTTCTATTCTCTTTCCTAAGATAATTTCTTACACTTATTAAAAGAACCTCCCGAATTTTACATTTGAACTCCTATTTATAGTAAAACTTATACAGCTGTATATGAATTGCGAAGTATCGCAATTCATCCTCGCAAAATTATTTCATCCTCGCAAAACTTCATATTTCCCCACACTACTTCTATCATCGTATCATTTTATAACTCTTTCCTCCTTTATTTATTACGATACTCGTGAACTATTATCTTGCGATATTCAGTACCTACAGAATCACCTTACAATGCCCTGATTGGTCGACCTTGGCTACATGGGATATTGGGTGTAGCATCTACTTATCACCAGTGTATTAAATTTCCTCATCTTAAAGGTGTTGGAGTTATTAAAGGAGATTGGGGAAAAAATGTAATTTCATTTAAAATCATTGCAAGAAATATTTAACTCCTCAAATTGATATGAAATCTTGCGAGGAAAGAGGCTGAGGAAAGAATAGCAATTAGAAATACAACATCAAACAACTAGATGTGAAATGTTAATGATTGATAATTATTTTTATCAATAGAAGGAAGTTGATGGCGAGCGTCTCGCGGATAAAGAAACAATAACAAAACGTATCAGAAAAGCAGAACCAGAAAATAGTAATTAAAGAGGCAAGATGATTTGAGATTTGTTTGAAGAATATGTAATTGAATAGAGTCATCTGCTTGGAAGAGTTGCAAGAAAAAAAAAGATCAAAGTTGTGAAATTTTATCAGAGTTACAATATTCGCGAGAAACGCGAATAAAATTTCGCATAGATTAATAGAATGGGACGAACCTTTATGGCGTGCACCCTAGTTCGCGAATAAAATTTCGCAAGAGGAAAATGTAAGACCTAATAGTGCGTCATATAAGGGGGCATCTCTTGACATGACTCAGTGATAAGGTTATACTGCTGCTGGAACCTGAGTTATGCAGATGTTGGGGTTAAAGAAAACCTATCCAGGAGAGATATCTTGTACTTCCAACTATATAAGGTTATACCATGGTTGGATGACTGAGAATCTCTTCTAAGAAGTGCAAAGTATGACCAAGGCGTCGAGGTACACGGTTGAGCCAAGGGTGCCCGGGGCGTACGAAACTACCCTGGACATTCTTGGTAAGTCTTGGCTTTGATGCACTTGGCCTGAAGAAAACCCCACTTAAAGTGCAGTCTTGTAACTATAAGCCATATAGGCATAAAGGACAAGAGGCTGTGAAAACAGCTGGTTGTTGGCAAATCTGGATGGGAGGAGCTAGTCTTGTATGGCCGATGTGCCCTCCTTGAAGGGGCAACTAGGGGGAAGATAAGGGCGGCACCCTCCATTAGGGAGATGATAATTGTCTAAAGACGGCAATGTCATGGGGCTTTATGATCGCAAGAACATTTAGGCCTGTCATATTATCGCGTGACGAAAATTATACAGAGGCAACAAGCCAAAAGAGAAAAGTTAAGATGAGATCAATGGGTTTTTACACGAAAGTGTAAAGACGTCCTGCGATTTCATCGCTAGATGGAAATGTCATAAGGTTTAATTCTTGGAAGAGAGTTTATACTTATCATCTTGTCGCAGAGATGTTGAGAAAATATTGATAAGACAAAATCAATGGGTCAATACATACAAATGTAAAGACGTCCAGCGATTTTGTCGCAGAAAGAAAAAATGTGGCAAAGTAAGACCTTTAATTAGGAAGGCATGATAAGACCATAAGAATATTGCGATAATGCTCGCAGAATTTATAATTTTACGCATACATCATAAAGTTATGCAGTTGTTTCTAGCGATAACATCGCCCATATTGAGGCAAATTTTATTTAATTTACGGATAATATCTAATCTCTACTCAATATTTTCATACTGCAGATAAATAATAGAGGCAAGTATGGGAATGCATAAGAACGATGAAATTATTATTCATCTATCATATAAAAAATTGCATAGAGATTATTAAATGACATGTCTACACAGATAATTAAAGGATAATAATTATATTGATTGATTAATTTGCAAAAAAAGAATTGTTTTCTAACTCATACCGATAGAAGCAAAAGAAATTTACAAAATTGGAGAAACTCGCAGCAATGTTACAGAAGAAGGAAATAAATACATAAAGAAGATAAAAGGAAAAAGCAGAACTAGCTAGATCCATCATCATCCTCTTTGTCAGATTTCTCTTCATCGCCATATTTCTCCACTTCATCATTATCATCACTGACTTCATTCTTATCAGATTCTTCTCCTTCACCAGATTTTTCTCCTTCATCATTATCATCATTATCTTCATCCTCGCCAGAATCTTCAGCCTCGCTATCAGAGATGTTAAGATTTGGAATTTTTGATGGAATTTCCTTTGGAAGATCAATATATGTAGAATAAGAAATTCCATGATCATCGCAAACCAGCTTAATGGAATCATTGCGAACAACAACGAGAGAGCTATTGAAATTCGCAGTAGTAATGTTAAACTGCTCTTTCAATCGTGAATATTTCTCATTGCTAGCAGTAAGAGTATTCGCGAGCTGATTCTTCTCATTTTCAAGTTCCCCAATCCTTTCCAGATATCTTTTTTCAGCTCCTGCAAGAATATGACTACAAGTTAGAAATTTTGTAAAGAAGAATAATAAAAACAGGAAGCTAGCGAGGGGTAGAACAGATAACAACCTTCACAACCTTCTCTTTCAGAAATCATATCCCTAATTAAAGCTGCTTGTTCAACTTGGAGGCTAACATTTACACCTAAATTATTTCTGGCATTGTCAAGAATCCTCGCAGCCCAAGCAAACTCATCATCGCTATTAATAAGGAGACGAGATCGAACTTGAGTTTCCCTCGCAAGAAGATCTTCATTCTCGCAGATAAGTTTATATCTTTCCATTTGAACATTAAGAAGAGTTTTATGAAAGTTTTCTAGGGCCTTGGAGCCGTTTTTAACAGCAAGATCTTTCTTATCAATAAGATCACTATTCATTTTTCTTAATCTACTCACTTCTTCCTTTGAATTAAGATAGAGGTTCTTAAACTTGTTGGTTAAATTTAAATTGAACATGTGTTCAACTTTTAAGAGATTAAGTTTGGATTTAAGTTCATCAATAGAGAGAGATCTAATCTTATTATCTGAGAAATTACTTAAAGAACTATTAAGACAAGCAAGAAGGGTATTATCATCTACAGGTTTAGGAAAGGATTAGAAGAATGTTGCCTCATCAGTAAGACCATAAACATCTGCAAATTAAAAATGGTTGCTTGAATAAGCCGCAATAGAGTAAGAAGAATTAAGAGAAAAGGGAAATAAATCATACCATAGAGCTGCTGGTTAACTTTGTCAAGATCAGAGATCTTTTGATTATCAACTGAAGCTTCAGTCTCCAACTGTTTATTCTTCTTGCGAAGCTCAGCAACTTCGGATTCTAATTTTTCCTTATCCAGGCGATATTTAGCAGCTTTCTTTTCATAGTTAATACGTCTTTTATCTAAGTCAGAGGCAACAACAAAGGAAGCTCTTCCAACCTGTGAGAGAATAATATAAGTTAAAGACTTGGTGATGGAATAAATACATAAACATCTTGAAGAAATGAAAACATACCAGAGTACCAAGAGAATTTAAGAGACTGGGGGTCAGCGATCTTGAGATTCCCTGGAGAGAATCATTATCTACCAGTATGGGAGCATCGCAGACTTTGGCGAGAGCCTAGGATATCTTATTAATAACTTCATCTTCATAATTACAAGCTATACCGTGGGTAATATTTCCAAAAAATTTAGACAAATTAGCCATTGAAGAATCAGAAGAAGAAGAATCCTTAATAGAAGGGAAGCAGTTATCATTATTGTTAAAATCCTCATCATTATTGTCCTTGTCGAAATCAACACTTGGACTTTCTGGAATGGGTTGAGGAGTTTAAGAAGAAGAAGGTCGGGTTTTCCTTTTCTTCTAGGGAGGATCGCCAGATTCTTCACCGCGAGGGGCATATAAGGCTTCCCTTTGGGAGGAACAGTAGATTTATCCTTTGAAGATTTCTCCTTAGTTCTCGCAGGTTTTATTGGTTCTAGTTCTTCAATCTCCTGTAAACACAGATGAAGGTAAGAAATAGGGGCAACAATATATTGTTAAAGTTAGTGAAAAGATATTTCTTACTTCATCTGTGAAAGATTTAGGAGCTAAGAAAGTGTTGGGTTTCCTAAAGGCATGGTAACTGAGTTTCATCCTGTCAATATGGAAAAAATTAAAGTAATTAGCGAAAATATAAAAACATGAGGAAGATAATGAATAATAATTATACAAAAGATCAGAGAGATTATACCTCTTTAGTTCTTTCAGGCCAGTTGAAGTCCCAAGGTTGATATTCTGAAAGATTTGCGGGTAATTCGCGAGAACCAGTAATATAAGAACCTTCAAGACATAACAGAAAAATAAACCACTTATCATCGCTGGAGTGGTGAGGGCCTTGATTAGTAGGTTTATGCCAATCATTGTCTAGCATAAGAGCTTTATCATCATCGATCTTTTCTTTCTTCAAGAGAACACCCCATCAAGTGCTATCCCTCTTCATAGGGACTATTTTATAATTTTCAAAAAAATTGTCTACAGTATAATCTGCAGAGACAATGGGAACATCTTTAAATTGAGGATTCTTTGCAGCTTTAGGGAAGCGAGATCCTTTGTCAGCACCGCGAGAAGCATATTCAAGCAGCAATCGAATACAATCTCCACCCAATTGATATATCGCTCGCGAGAATCTCTCGTCAAATATTATTTCATAGAATAATGGAAGTTCTGGATCATAGAGAGGAATGGGAAGACCAGCTTCAAGTTGACCTAGCGATACTATAATTTTCTCGCGAGAGCATTTATAATCAGTGAATAATCTGAGAAAAAGTTCGGATTTAGGGCTCTGATTTGGAATTGTAGACAAAGTAAAACCTTTACTTTTGATTTTTTCTTGCATCTCACCAAAAGAAATCAAATTTTTAGCACCAGCGGAAACCATTTTTAAATATGGGAATGAAAGAGAAGGTTATAAAATAAGAAAAGAATCACAACGATAACAGACGCGCAATTTACGGGAGAACAGTAAACTTGCAGAGAGATTACAGAGAGAAAGAAGAAGAAAGTAAAAGAGGAAAAGAAAAGAATGAAAGGAGTATTTATAGAATAAGAAATTTCTCGAAGAAAGTGAATGCAATAAATGCTAAGAAAATACATGAACGGTCATATCGCAGCGGTTAGAGAGGACCTGTCATAAATTTATTAGAGGAGAGAATATGTGAAAACATCTGGCGAAAGATACAGAAACATGTCAGAACAGAAAAATCTGAAGATATAAGTAGTTGCGGCATTTTAAAATTCTCATGATCTTCTCTTCTTCGCAGAAAAGACATGAGAAGAGGCAAGATGTAGGATCAGAATATCACTACAACACTTCTCTGCGAGACTAACAACACTTCTCAGCGAGTATCATCGCAATCTTTTAACAACACTTCACGAATGTCACAAAAGCAGTCAAAAGAGTGACGTAGTAGGTGACGATTCAAGAAAGCATGAGAAAAACATGTTTGTCCCACGATGGTTACAAAGCTTGCGATAATGAACATCGTAACTATCGCGGTACAATCGCAGAACAAATCCGAAACAAGAGGAAAACTTAGATGTCATCTATTATGTAACTACCCTATAAATAGAGACCCAATATGTTCAGAAAAGGATAATGTATTTTTGAGAGTTAAGAAAGTCTTGAGGAGAGAGAAACTTCAAGAGAATAGTTGTAATCTTGAATTCTTCCATTTCTATAAACATTTCTGAGAACAAAATAATAAAAGTGTCGTTTTTAATCTTCAATTGTGAGTTGAATATAGCAAGATCATAACAAGGGTGTAGTGTGGGATTTCCTACAACTACATTGCACAAATATGACAAGCCTTGATACTCCCATGAGTAAAAAGCCTCATGACATTTGCGTCTTACTCCCTAATGGAGGGTGACGCCCTTATCTTCCCCCTGGTTGCCCCTTCAAGGAGACGTACCTCTACCATACAATGATGGCTCCTCCCATCCGGTTTTAACAACAACCAGTTATTTTCGCAGCCTTTTATCCCTTTTACCTATATGGCTTATAGTTACAAGACTGCACCCTAAGTGGGTTTTCTTCGGGCCAAGTGCAGCATAAGCCAAGACTTTCCAAGAATGGCCAGGTACGCTCCAGACTCCCCAGGAACTCTTGGCTCAACCGTGTACCTCGGCGCCTTGATCATATTCTGCACTCCTTAGGAAAGACCTTCTCACCTTAGTCGCACAACCTAAGTCATATGCTTAAGCTGGGAATCCAAGGAGCCTCTCCTGGATGGGCTTTATTGACCCCAAATCTCCATGACTCAGGTTCCAGGGGAGGTGTAACATTTTCCCTAAGCCATGCAACAGGTACCCCCTTCTATGACACACTTTAGGTCTTACATTTGCCTCTTGCGAAATTTTGATTTCACGAACTAGGGTGTACGCCATAGCATGTTAGCCCCTTTCTGATTGTTCTGTTTTTTCTTTTGCATTTCAGCTTTGTTGTAATTTCTCAATCTCATATTTGTCTTTCAATAAAATATATTTTTGAAATTTTTTGCAACAAATCAGATATACATTTTTATTTTTTCTTTCAAATTTACTTTCATTTCACATTTTAAGTTTCGTACCTTTGCTGCTTTCTGCCTCTGCACCTTTGATATTTTCTGTTATTTTCTTACCTTCTGCGAAATCTTCGCCACTTCTTATTTTCAGCATGCATTGGCTTCGCAACATTTCTTCTTCTCTCTGTTCTATTACATCTACCATCAGTCTTTCACTTCTTTGTCTTTCTTTGACGTTATGTTTCCAATTCTCCTTCTTTGCAGTTCGTTCTTCACAGGATTCTACGTCAATTTCATAACAATTCTTTCCTTCAATCCAATCTCCTTTTATGATGCCAATTCCACTAGGATGAGGGAACTTGATGCACTGATGAAATGTTGATGCTACACCTAGAATCCCATGTAACCAAGGTCGGCCAATCAAAGCATTATATGGTGACTCCACATCGACAACACATAACATAATTTCAGAAGACAATCCTTTCAGTGGAATTCACATAGTGACTTCCCCTTTAGGCTTATTGGAAGTACCATTAAAACCATATATTTTTTAAGTTGAAGGTACTAGATCCTCATATTTTCCTCCCATAGTTTTATAAGCATGATAGAATAGGATATCCACAGAGCTTACAGTATTGATCCTCAGCTTCATCATCTTCATCATCACTAGGTTTTGGGTTAATCTCTAATCTTACCACTAATGGGTTATCATGCCTTTCTCCACCCTCAGGTACTTCTTCTGCGCTAAAGGAAATAATTTGCTTTTGCCATTCTTTTAGCGGCGAGATCTTCGCAATGTTCATTATTTCTCTTTCATCGGCATCTCTTGCGAAAACTTTGCTCAGAATGTTATCGTGAAAGTCTTCAATCATTTTGTACGAATGTACAATAGAGTGACAAAAAATATTCTTTGCTTTCGTTCCAACTTCTATTACAAATATCTATCCTTTCTTTGTTGTATTTCCTCTGCGAGTTTCTGGCGGTGGTGGTAATGGTTGAGACTAAGGTTTCCCTATTAGAAAATGATTTAATTTTCCTTGATCTATCATTCTGAGGATGATTCTCTTTATATTTCTGCAGTCATTTGTCGAATGTCCATGAAAATGATGGCAAGAACAAAATTCATGACTAATGTGGTTTGGAGGTGTTTCATTCCTCATATTCCATGGTGCTGGTATGTTTTCCATTAAGATTATAGCTTCCCATATTTTTTCCACACTAGCATTCAGAGGTGGCATTTTGATTTCTTCCCATATCATCTTATGACTTCCATGTCCTCTATGATAGTTTTGTTTTTGACCCCCATAAGTTTCTTGTGGTTGATCAAGTCTTTGAATCTTATTATTTCCACCACGGTTATAAAAGTTTATTTCTATTTAAAACTCTTCTTGACCACGACTCCCCATAGCCACCAATTTCTGCTGACTATCAACCGTCATCTTTTCTTGTTGTACTTGCGAAGTGCTCGCCAATGTGTTTATCAGTTTTGGTAATAGGCTTGCGTTCGCTGCTTTTAAACTTGTGTTCACAACTGGGTATGATTCCATCTCATTTTGTTTTGCCTCAAGAGTAATACACTCCTCTTGAAACTCTCGCAACTCAGTCATTGTGATTGTATTCTTGATTCTAAAAATTGGAATATACAGCGGATTGGTTGCGAACATTGCGTTAATGAATGATAGAATGAGGTATCTCTCATCCAAACAGCCAGCCATTTCACTACACATTATCTTCCACCTCATGGTTAGATGCTTCAAACTTTCGCCAATTCTTTGCTTTAACCCAAATACATCTTCAATACTAGGTCGTGAGGAATTGTTACTTATATACGCCCCTAAGAACATAGTCTGCAAATGGTTGAAAGATGTTATAGTATTCTTTGGTAAACCTTCAAACCATTTTAAGGCCTCTCCCATTAAACTTGATGCAAAATATTTGCACTACACAGCATCATGGTTTTCCCATTGTAGCATACATCTCACATAAGCTTTGATGTGTTGAATTGCACAAGTTATTCCATCAAAAATGCTAGTTAACGTGGGCAGATCGCACTTTGGGGATATTCCTCCTAATTGTACTTCTTGTGTGAATGGAGTTTTCGCAGCTTCTTCTATGGCTTCATCCAATTGTCTCCTGCATCCTTCTTTTCTGTTATTTAGCATTCCTATCATCTCCGCCAATTCTCTTAAGATTTGTTCATTTATGTCAGGAGCTAATTCCATTAGTCTTTTTAATTCTGCTTCTCTTCTCCTGCGTTCATGCCTGTTTTGTCTTGCGAAATTTTGATTTTCTTCTTTATCATTTTCTTCTTGTCTTTCCCTACGATCTCTTCTTTCATCTCTCTCATGAATTCGCACATGATTATACCTCTCATTTTCCCTTCTGCGATTTTTTTCATTTCTCATCAATTCTTTTTGTAGCCTTTCTTCTCTCCTTTGTACTCTATCATACTCTTCATTGATATTACCATTATTGTGGTTTTGTTTACGCCTTCTTTCTCGATTATCATGATTGTTCTGGCATATTTCCAATTGGAGCTCTTGTTCCTCCACTTCTGCTCTTAGCCTTTCTCTTTCGAAAGCTAGATGTGCTTGTTCAACATAATGTCTCTCGATTTCTTCTTCAATTACTTGTTGATTTCTTTGAATTTCTCTTCCACGTAATATTCTCATTCCTTCTTCCTGATTTTATTCTCCATCTATATTATTTCGTTCCTGACGTTGCTTATTCCCCTGATTCCTGTCGTTTTGTCTATTATGGAGAATTTCTCCATGTGGAATGTAACGATCTTCAATCATTTCTCTTCTTTCACAACGTTCTTCATTTGGATTTTGTATTTCCTCTCGATTATCTTCTCCGAAATTTTTCGCAGGCGAATTTCGTCTTATTTCTCCTCTTGCTGATCTTGAATTTGATCTTGTAGTACTTCTTGACCTCCTATTCTGTAGTCTCATGTTTTCCATTCTCAATTCATGATTTTGCCTTGTCAAATTTGCACGTTCTGCTGCTTCTAGTCTCCTTTCTTCGTGTATTCTTTGCCTCAAAGTCTCTAATGATTCAATCTATTCATTTCCATGAATTAATCCTCCAACTGCTTCTTGGTATCTCTCTACTCGTCTATCGTTCCTTAATTGCTGCTCTTTTTCCGCTTCATCTGCCGAATCTGACTTCCAAGTATGTATAATCACTCTATCATAATCTATAATTCTATTTTGTACTGGTGTACGATGAATTGGTTGTTGAACTTGATTTTCTCCATCGTTTCTTGCGTTTATTCTTGAAGATTCCCCAATTTTATCTCTCCCTCTACTAGCAAGCCTCTTACTCCTTCTAATAGTTATTGGTTATTTTGAAGTATTTTTTCTTCTAGCCATCTTTTCAATCTTAATGAGTTGTTGAAAATTATGTGAAATTCTTCACCAATTACCCAGATTCTTTCAAATCACAATATTAGAACCCTCCATGTTTCTAGCGCCATTATGTAGTTGCAGGAATTCCTACAATACATCCCTCACAAGAATTCATGATAATCAACACATCTTTTAGATCAACAATTACACTTTTTATTAATTGACTTATGAAATTTTACAAGAAGGAAATGAAATCAAGAATACAACAACTATTCTAGACTTTCTCTCTCCTCAAAACTTTCTCACCACTCTAAAGAGATCTCTCCTCCTTAAGCCTATTCAGCTCTTTATATAGGGTATTACATAGTGGATGACAGCTAAGTTGACCTTTATTTTCGGATCTGGCTTATGAGATTCTCGCAAGCGTACAAATGTTCTTTTTGTGATATTCCTAAATCTCGCTAGATCTTCACATATTTCTCGTGTTTATGCTGACGTTATCCGATGTCTTCGCATTGTATTGTAGATGAAGGTTTCGCAAGAATATTGTTGTTGTGAGATTCTGATACTACAAAACATTTTTGGAAAAATCGGCTCGAAAAATCACTCGGGGCACCCCCCAGAGGACATTTGCTAAGCGGACTCCAAGTTTGGATAAGGGACACCCATAGCTATGTGTAGCCCAAATTGTCTTTAGCACCCATCTTCATCGTTTGAAAATGAATTTTGGCGGGAAACTGATCTTTCACCTGCGATATTCTCTATTTTTATTTTGGAGGAATTACAGTGAGACTCAATCACTGTTTTCGACTTGGATGATCTTGTTAGGCCCAAACAGGGTTGGTATGGGCTTTTGGATTGACTAGTATTGACTGAATCATCGGGTTTGAATCAAACAGGGAGTTACGGGTCCGAGAGTTTTTTTTAAGGAATTCAAGAAGTTTTGGCGAGATTAAATCGCTAGGATTGACTTGGAATATCCTATTTTAACTAAACATGAGTGGTAATGGCGTTAGAATTGAAAAGATTGGGTTGTTCACACGGTTTGAAGTAAAACATGGAAGATATTACTGGATTTCTGGTTATGTTTGGGAAGATTCCATGTGACCTGAGCGTGATTGACACATGCTGGAATGTGTGGAAGAGTGTTTTGACAAAGGATGACTACAACAGATACGTGCAAGAGAATAAAAAGGAAAAACAATATTCATGTGGATGGCAGCGTTAATGAGGATTAGAATGGAGTTATTACGGTGATTTTCTTGCTGTAGAGAGGTATAAATAATGAAGGGATATGCAAGGAATGGATATGGAGTGATGGGGGAGCGAACGGAGAGTTGAGGACGGAGAAAAATCAAGTTACAGAGACGAACCAGTTCTGCTGGCGAAGAAGAACACGAAGAACATAAGACCATAGAAGACAGTCGTATTTCTACAGTACCAGCGACGCTTCATAGTTATAGTTTCTGTAACAGTTTGGTTTGTGACAAATATAATTGTTACAAACCCGTTTTTTATTAATTTTCTCATTTTTCATTATTGTGAACACCTTCTTGAGTAATGAAAAATTCCTTTGAGTATGTTTTCACCATGAGAAGCTAGACTCCATCACTGGGACAACGGAGGAAGCAAGTTTTCATGATTGTGGTAAATGAATTAATTCTTTTATTGACTTTTTGCATAGATTTAATTGCTTTATGAATTCTATTAATTACTTATTATTTTGTGTGATGTCGCATGCCTAGTTTAAATTACTTTTGATCCGTCATGATTATAACTTACAAATAATGTTTTATGAAATCTATTTTTGGCAAAGAATTATAGTCACAACTTCTTTTGTTTGAGCTATATTGTCTAGAGTTAATGACTGAACCACAAGAATATGAGAAGTAGTGAAATCCTGCGTTTCAGTGCCTCTTCATCTTGTAACCATAATTTGTATATATTTTTGGTAGTTTAAGTATTTTTTTTTATTAATTTTTAAAATCAATCTCATCAAGTCCGAGTGAACGACAACCTTTTTTACCACTATCTAAAATTTCGATCAACAGACAGCTATGGACCAAGCCGCTTATAGAATTGGTTTATTATGTTGTTGAAGGGAGAAATATTGATTTATGTGGCCTCATTATTCGTCAGATGATAAGTGTCAGACATATTTCAAGGAAGACTCCTGGATTTCCTTGTCTTATTTCAAGGGTCTGTAGTCAATTTCGCATTTTTGTTGTTGGAACTAATCTTGGAGGACCAAAAGACTTAACCATGAACAGTATTGCAAAAATGTCCAGAGCTCATGCACCTTCCAATTATGAACTCCTTCGTCTCCAACATGAGAATGAAGTCTTGAAAAAGCAGCTGGACTATGCTCAGACAGCTTATCCTGAACTGGCAGAGAAGTTTTATGAAATTGTTAGGGATATGAGATGATTAACTAATATATATTCCTGTTTTTTATGGTTCGATGGACATCGTGTTATTTTTATTACCAGTTTAATCTCTTTATGTTGAACTTAAGTTAATACTTTTGCTTGTAATAACTTTAGTGACACTTTGGATTCAAATGATATTTTTATGCTAAATGTGTTAATTCATAAGGAGTACGGTTGAGCAGGTTCAAAAGTTATCTCTTTTATATGTCGATATGCAAGTATTGAAACAAGATCGATGAACTTTTGACAAACAAAAATTGAACCTATTATGTCGTTATGCAAATAATTAATGGAAGATAGGATGATTTTTTGTTTCCAAGGATTATGTCTATTGTATTTCATTGTGCAAATAGTGATGGAAAATAGAATGAATCCTTGTTTTCCGCAATATTAATCTTTCCTTGATCCATATTTTATGTGTATACTGCAATGCTCCATAAGTTTTTCTTGTGTTGATCATAAAATGATTGAGTTGATCATTCTTTTATGGTTAACATAGTCGTAGCTCCGTAAGTTCTTCTATGTCGAGCATGTTCAATTAAATTGATCACTTTTGTGTTTAATTTGATTGTGTATTCCGATTAAATTAATCATGGGTTTTCTTGTGGTTAGTTTAATTGAGACTTTTGGATATAGAAAATCATTTCTTATGGTTTCTGATGTCCAATAAAATCCTTCTTTTCTTGTAGAAGTAAGGTCGCTCTTTTTGTTCTCTTGGGAATGACTTCAAATGGGGGAGAGTTCTTTTGAACTTGCACTTAATTTCCATATCTTTGTGGGGAGTGCTTCTGTGGAATTTTTTAGGGGTTATCTTGTATCTTTATAAACTCCTTGATGAATGCATTTAGCTTCGGCTTTTTGATTGCATCCAAACAAGTTGATATGTCCTTTTCTTTGGTCTTGAAGAGTCTCCGTGAAAATTTCATTAGGATCCCGTTTTCGTACCTTTGCCAATTTTATTGACAAAAAGGGGGAGAATTAATATGTAGTTCACACTACAAATACATATGATTTACGTGCTTTACGGGTCATTATGTAAGGGGGAGTGGTTTTCATGTTGAGATGAAAGTATTCACTAAGTGGGAGTGATACACATAACCATAGTATTGTTGTCGAAGTTGTGATATAAGAACTTTGATGATGTGTAATAATACTATGACACTGTATAACAATGATCGAGAGCTTTTGTTTTCTAATTGTTATGGCTACGGAACTTCAACAACTATGATCCTGAACTGAACATCTATGAAATCATGGGAGTACTTGGAAAATACGAAGTTTTCGAGTAATGTTGAAGCACCAAGGAGATCAAGCATGTGGACGAGAAGCTACAAAGTTTTATCTATTTTGTAATCCATATGCATTGATAGTTTTGTCACTAAAATTGACAAAGGGGGAAATTATTAGAGCATTGCTCGGTCGAACTCGCATGCGTTGCTATCTCAAGCATGTTTATCAATATTAGTGATCAAAACTATATGTCTTGATTTCTAGTTTACTTATGACTAAGTCTCAGTCTAGGATAGTTAAGTATAGTTGAGCTCCAGACTCCATGGCGATTATCTTACAAAGATGAAGAACTACTCAAGGAACCAGTGGAACTTCATCAGACCAAAAAAGTATGTGGAGACTTGAACTCATCTAGCACTCAAAAGTCTATCTATCTCCTACTCATGAGACAACAGTCGTATAAGTATGATAGTTTTCATACACACACTTTTGATATTTCGAGCCGAGTTTACTCGCCTATCTTTTTCTCGAAATATGTGTTGGTAAGCTTTTGCTTTAACCACGTTTCATCTTTACCCGTGACGAAAGTCATGATGACGTTTCAATCTTGAAAATGGCTTTGATGACCATAGTCGATTCTTTATGTCTAACGACTAATATAACATTATAAAATAATGTTCCAATGATTGAAATGTAGAGTTGAGATTATGTAACCACCTATGGATATAAGCATATATAGTATGTTCGCACATTAGTGTATAAATCCATGTACTGAAAACCAAGTGCATGGATATGTGTGCATGCGGTATTGGTGAAGAAGACAGGTTGGGTACGCGTACTGGCGGAAGTTCTTGTACCTAGAATTTCTACCGAGTTTGGAGTTTACGAACTTACAAACCAGTCACCTTAGGTACGCATACCCACAGAAGTTTTTCAACCGAAAATTTTTGCTGGGTTTTCAAACCCAATTCCTGTAAATCAATAAGGAATGCAATCTTTGCAATGCAATCGGTTAGCTCATGATCTTAAACAATCGGTTAGCTCAATAAGGAATGCAATCTTTTCACCTTAGGAATGCAATCGGTTAGCTCATGATCTTAAACAATAAATCAATAAGGAATGCAATCTTTGCAAACCGTGGCTATATTCTTCATGAATTATTCAAGTGAATCAAACCGATTTTGTTTCAATTGTGTCTATGTATAAAGACCTAAGCAATTGAACAACTCTTGAACTAGTTCTTATGAGTCATTTGAACTAGTTATGAGTAAGATGAATATGGTTGATATGAAAGTACTCATATGGCTAACCATTGGTCAACCATTTGTGAACCAACCAAATATACAAGTTTAGGTATGGTTACTCAAACCTAAATAAAATACATTTCATGTGTGTGTGACAAGCTAAGTTTCGATCTAACGGTTGAAAGATATTAGCATGGTTAAATCAGGTTTTTCATCTAACGGTGAATATACAATGCTTTGTTACCAAGGTAACTTAGATCGTAAACCCTGATTTGAAAACTATATAAAGGATACATATAGCAATTGGAAAAACTAATCCCCATACCTCATGTGTGATACTAGTTGGTTTGCTAGATTCGATTCCCCTTTAACCGTAGGTTTATTCTCGAGACCCTGTCGGTTAACGACTTAAAGACTTCAATGAGATTGTGAAGCCAGACGAAACTACTTCTCTTGTAGTTGTGCGATATGATCTTTCCATTTTCTATCATAAGAGTTCAATTGAATAATTGACTTGAGATTATATCTCCGATAGGGCAAGATAAAAAGAAATCACAAACATCTTCGTCTCATCGTTTGTGATTCCGCAATATCTAGTTTCGCTACCATACGATTTAGATTATTGTGAGGTGATCAATAATTCTAGGTTGTTCTTAGGGAATATAAGTCCGGGTTATTGATTGGTTCTTGTTCACCTTGATTTTATCAAACGACGGAACAAAACTTGTAGGTTTATCTGTGGGAGACAGATTTATCTATTATCGTAGACTTTTCTGTGTGATACAGATTTGTTTATTCAAGTCTTCGACTTTGGGTCGTAGCAACTCTTGTTTATGGGTGAGATCATCTAATGGAATCAAGTGCGTAGTATCCTGCTGGGTTCAGAGACGTAAGAAGCGCAACTGTACCTTGAATCAGTGTGATATTGATTAGGGTTCAACTACAGTCCAGACCGAAGTTAGTTTGTAGTAGGCTAGTGTCTGTAGCGGTTTAATACAGTGTGGTGTTTAATCTGGACTAGGTCCCGAGATTTTTCTGCATTTGCGGTTTCCTCGTTAACAAAATTTCTAGTATCTGTATTATTTATATTCAACATTATATTTTGTTATATAATTGAAATATCACAGGTTGTGCGTTGTATCGATCAATTGTGAAATCCAACCTTTGGTTGTTGATTGGAAATTGATTGATCCTTGGATATTGGTCTTTGGTACCATCCAAGTTTAAATCTCTCTAGTATTTGATAAAGACTCGCAGATTTATATTTGCTTTAGTAAAGATCAAATCGAGAGATAGAGATATTAACTCCTTGATATACATTTTATTAAGATTGAGTCTGACTGTCTCGTTGATTCTCTTAAAAGTATATTAGAGTTAATCCATACAGATTGCTAATCGAAATATTAGGTGAGGTTGTTAGACCCCAGCTTTTTCAACACCGACCTGCAATCACCTTATGCGAACCTAGATTTTCCCCACCCATGTGCACAAACAAATTGATCGGATCGCTAGAAAATTTTTCTGGGGACATGATTCATCTATTAAAAAGCTTCACCCAATAGGGTGGAACAAGATAAACAAACCGATAGCGGAAGGAGGACTCGGAATCCGAAAGAGTAGCCATCACAATAAAGCTTTGTTCATGAAAAGGATCTGGAACATTTACGACCAGCCGCAGTACATTTGCACCGGCTTGTTGAACGAGAAATACCTCCAACATCAACCAATATTCCAAGGTATAATTACAACTCCTTCTAACGTCAGCCCGCAATGGAAACACACGGCTTCTCTTATTCCTTTTTTAAAACAACATTTATTTCACCAAATAGGAAAGGGTTCAGATACACCTTTCCAAGCTAATTGGATAGCCCACTTTCAAAACCTTGATCTTGCCCAATGTTACTTTATACAATATATAACTGATTTAATTGACCCCTTTTCTCAATACTGGAGACATGATCAGCTAAACAACCTCCCACCTAATGTCATCCAACACATTATAAATATACACCTTCCTCCTAAAAGCATTCCAGATAAAATAATCTGTCCCCACTCTAAATCAGGAAAATACACAACCGCATCCGGGTATAGATTCCTAACACAACAAGATAACCTAACACACCCAAATCCCCTCCCGACAACCAAATTTTTATGGACCTTACCCGGTCCTCCCAAAATTCAGCTTTTCTTGTGGAAAGCTATAAATGAAGGTTTGCCAACCTTATTTATGCTACATCACATCAACCTCTTCACTTCCAACCTTTTCCCCCGATGCAACTTAGAGCCGGAAGCAGCTCAACACATGCTTGTCCATTGCCCTGTAGCTATGTCCACATGGACCAGCCTTTCTAACCGCATATCAACAAACCCATCCCAAGGTAACAACCAACCATTTACCTTAAACCCTCAAACAACAATTTCACAAATACTACAAACACAGGGCAACACCTCCTTTGTCACTTCATGTTGTTTTCTATTATGGTCACTATGGACGTCAAGAAATGAACTCGTATTCAATCAAGAGCAATCCACTCATACATACATCCTGGCAAGATCATTAGCACAACAAGAAGAATTTGAATGGGCAAATAGGATTTCCCCATCAGTTCTCCCAGGGGAACCTCCTTCCATAATTACAACAAACATTCAGGTAGGTTGGTGCCATCCAGAAACAAATTGGATTTAAGTGAACACACATGGGGCAGCTAGAGGACATCCGGGGTATGCGGGAGCAGGATTCATTTGCAGAGATTCAAACGCGCAAACGATAATGGCTCTTGCACAACCTCTCGGAGTAACCACGACGCTCATAGTAGAGACATGGACAACAGTGATAGCAACCAGAACCGCGATTGAAAGAAGATAGACTAAAGTGATATTCGAGACAGAATCAAAGAATCTCATGCACTTAATTAAAGCTCCAACGGAAGCCCCTTGGTATATTTCAGAAATGATCGCAGAAATTATGTACAGAATGAGCCAAATTCCTTTTTGTGCTATTCAATACAATTATAGGGAAGGAAACCAAGCAGCAGACGATCTAGAAAACTATGCGGCAGATGATAGCCAATCCGGAAACTACTCAGCAGCAATATGGGACCAGGAAAACTCGGCTTTTATTAACCAAATTTTGTTAAGAGACTCTAGAAGAGTCACCTTCCCACGTGTAATTACTATTTAGTTGCTTTTCTAATATATGCATGCTTCAAAAAAAAAATGTATAGCATTGCCTCTTTGATTGTTATTATTTTTATTTTTTTTGCATCTATGATAAAATATTATGTTTATGATAATAATTAACAGCACTGTGCGTCGGTCCCTATTCATGCCCTGATAAATTCTAGGATTAAAGGCTAGTTTGGTATTGCTGTGAATTTTAAAAAAGTGATTTTCTTTTGTGTTGTGATGTGCTATGCTGCGAAAATAATGCGGCGTAACGTTTGGTAAACTATAATTAAAAAAGCGCTGTGAAATTAACAAACTGTAAATTTTGTTTGGTAAATTGGTATTTTAAAGTGTTGATGATGTAGTTAATGACGAAAATAGACATGTTTTAAAAGTTAGTTTTAAATACATTATAATTATATTTTTAGTTCTAATATATTTAATAAAATATAAGTGATATTTTTTTTATTTCTAATTTTATTACATAAATAATATTTTTATTTTCTATAATTATTTTTATCACTTAATAAAGAATTTTATGATTATAGTTTGATTAAAGAAACTTATTGTAATTACTATTATTATCTTATTATTTATTATTTTAAAAGAGAAAATGAAAAATAGAGGAACAAATAAAAGTTATAAATATAATGATAAGTGTATAATATTCTATGATAAATTTTTTCTTTATAATAAAATAACAAGGTCAAAATATAGAATCAATTAAATCAAATTATGTGGGCCTATAGCCTCTTCTTTTCTAGATTTTATAAGCTAGTGGTGAGTAGCTTTTCAAAGCAGGCCAAAAATGGAAGTTCTTCTGTCTAAAAGCACTTTGATTTTTTTTTCTTTTCCAAACACAATTTTTGAAAGTGTTTCTTTTCCTCCAACCTAGATTATTTAAACTTGTCTTTTTACCTTGCAATCGCTCAACAATATAAGGAATTATTTTTCATATTAGGGCTTGGGACTTTGATGTTAACCAGCTAGTTTGAATTAATGACCCCTGTTGTCTGTTTGAAATCTCTATAACTGTTGAAAATCTTCGAGTCAGTCATGTAATCAATCTGAATCTTGAATTGAAGTTTCATCATCAATATATCTGAGGTCTGACTTTTTTCTGGATAAAATTATATAATTAAATTACGGCTTCTGAATTATTGATCAGGTCATTAAAGTTGATCATCCGGAACCAATAAAGCGTAGAACCCCATTGGGAAAAAAAGTCTTCTAATTTTTATTATGATCATGTTTATTTCTTCCTTTCATTTTTATCACGCTTCTTCTATTCTTTCCCATCCATATTACCCAAGCTATTGCAAAAGAAAGGATCATCCAAACCTTTTTAGCTATTGTCTTGGTCTGACTTAATTTACAATCTATCGGGCCCTGATATTGTTCGTATGTGTCCATCCTGCATGTATCCGCTCTGGTGCTAGAATACTTCCAAATTACCTTACAAAAATTACACTTGATCAATAAATGGTCAACAGTCAAAGGCAACACAGAGTGTTTCTTATCTGACAACCTATTTTGAGTAGGTTGTCTATCGTACGTATTGCATTATTCATAGCAAACCATACAAATAATCGCTCCTTAATGGTGGTATTCTTTCTCCATACATATTTGAAAGATGTGAAATTGCCTAAGTGAAGATTTTGCATTTTCCATTTGTATCCCTCCTTGATAGTATATGCTGCATTTGATGGGAAGTTGATGGATTCATCTCCGTCAATGAGATTTGGAGGAGGTCCTATTAAACTTAGGATGTCATCCAATTCATCACTGACCTCTAAGAAAGAGCTTCTCTAAGATTAATTCTCCAGCTCCCTTGAAAAATTAAATCTGCCACTTTAGCTTACTTTTAAGAGGTTGCTTTGTAAGCCCTCTTATGAGCTTCCTAAAATGAATGACGCCTTTCCGAGCATCCATTCAGAATTTGATTTCCTTCCCCATACATGTCAAATAGAAAAAGTAGAGTTCCATTGAACAATGACTTGTTCGATTTGGATTCCTTTCCAGAAACCTCTTCCATGAGGATCTTTGTATTCTTTAAGAAAAATGTTATCTTTTCCAGTCGTTTTTTCGTTGTTGTATTACATGTCTCCATAAGCTCTGTTTCTCTCCAGTCCCACTTTGCTAACATAGATTTGCTAGTTGCTTTTAGATTCCTTATCCCTGAACCTCCCATCTCTTTGGGTGTGTAACACTTCCTCCGTGCAATCCAGCATATCTTATTTCTCTCTCTTGTAGCTCCCTGGAAAAAGTCTCTCACTAGTGTAGTCATTCTTTTCTCCATACTTGCTAGCATCTGAACCAATGACATGAAATATACTGGCAAACTAGCTAGTGCACTATTGATGAAGATTATTTTTCTAGATTTTGATAAGATTTTCCTTTCCCACATAGCTAGTTTCTTCTGAAATTTCTCTATTATATATTCCCAAATACTTGTTTATTTCACTTTGGCACCACCATGAGGCGTTCCCAGGTACTTGAAAGGTAGATTCTCTATTTTATAGTTTAGTATCTTGGCTATATCCTAAATTTTATGGTCAGCACCTATGCTAAAAATAATATTCTTGTTCAAGTTCACTCTTAACTCTGTTATAGTTTCATGAACTTGTAACACCAACACCAAATTTTCAATCTCTTTGTTGGCATCTAGAAATATCAATGCGTCATCTAGAAATTGCAAATATGGCACGTTGATGTCTGAGTTTATACTAAATCCAAAAATCATCTAAGCATCTGCTTTTTGAAATAATTTAGTGAGCACCTCAGCCACCAAAATAAAAAGGAATTGTGAGAATGCATCTGCAAGTCTTAGTCCCTTCTGAGGTCTAAATTTGTCAGTCGCAATAAAGATGTTTGAGAAGAAGATAAAAACCAATGAATCCACTTTCTCCACTTCTTACCAAATCCAAATCCTTCTAGCAGCATGTCTAGGCGGCACCAATTTACATTTTCAAATGCATTTTCAATGTTTAATTTGCATAATACCTAAGCTTTTTGGATTTGATTATAAAGTCAATAAGTTCTCCTGTGATGAGTATAGCATCCTGAATTTTCTTTCTTGAATGAAGGAACCTTAGTGTCCTGAAATCAATTGTGGAAGTACTTTCTTGAATCTCTCAGCCAAAAAATTTCAGACAATCTTATACAAGTTGGTCACCAAAATGATAGGTTGTGGTTTGCCGGACTCCTCTCTTATTAGGAATCAAGCTTCAAAAAGGAACAATTGATCTAGTCCATCTTTTTTCATGATTTATAAAGGAGATACCACTATTAATGGAGTGATACCAATTCAGCAATCCAACAGTTAAGATCTGTTAATATATATTTGTCCTATATGAATTGGTATCACCCCCAAATAATATTGGTATCCCTTTATAAATCGTGTCTTTTTTGTGTCTTGAAATTCTATAATTACTACCATGACACCTTCTTTAATCAGAGGCCAAGCCCATGACAAAACTCTAATGGATACTCCATCCAGTCCAAGGGATTTGTTTCTTCCATAATTCTTGAAGAACGTTATTTTGGGGGACCATGGTTATTTTGGGGGACCATGTTTTTTTTCATCGCACCAAGTTCGGTTAGGAAATATTTTTGCGACCTAACCGAACCAAAGTTCGGTTGCTAAATATTTTTTGCGACTAACCGAACTATTGTTCGGTTGGTTAATTTTTTTGCAACTAACCGAACTAAGCAGTTCGGTTGGTAAATGTTTATTGCAACTAACCGAACTAACCAGTTCGGTTGGAAATTATTTTTAGCAACTAACCGAACTAACTTGATTCGGTTGGTAAATATTTTTACAACTAACCGAACATATGTTCGGTGGGTAATGTTTTTTGCAACTAAACCGAACTTTATGTTCGGTTGGGATTTTTTTTTTTTGCAACCAACCGAACTTATGTCTAAAAAATCATGGTCCCCTCAAAAAAACCCATGGTCCCCAAAATAACGTTCTTCTTGAATGTATGTCACAGATCACTCTCTTCCATTGGTAATTGGAAAACTGTTATATCGTCGTGTTATCATTCAGTAATACACGTTTCTACGAACACTTTTTTGATTAATGCATATTTCAACAAACAACTTCTTCTATTGACGAACAAGTATGCATTTTGGGAAGAAAAAAAGCTCCTTCAAGATTATCCACGACTTTATGACTGATTGAAAATGTAAATATAAAATTACCAAATCTTGATTGCATTTAATTCGTTCAAACTTACGAGAGAGAAGTTATGATACAACAAAGTTAAAAAAACCTTCGGGATATAAAAAACTAGACCTTAACCCGTGCCGTAACGGCACGGGCCATGATGTTGGTTCATTTTTAATATATCGTATAATTTGTGTCCTGAATACTTATCAACTCCTTATGATTTAATATGGGTTTGTCATAAAAATAGTCGGGATTTTCCTCTCTTTTTTTCTTGTTTTTTCCTTTAATATTTTACCGCTTGAGATTTTCTCAAACGAAAGAAATATAATCTTAACTTCCAGACAATTTTTTATTTAGGTTCATTGCTTATAATGAGATAATGCTCTACATGAACATGGAAGTTTAAATAGTTTTTGGAAATATGTCGTCATCCGCGCTCATCTCAGTGAAATCAACTAATCAATATCGTCCATAAAAGTCTCTCCATGCTCCTATTTCTCTCCAGCTGACTCATTTATCATGGTCATGTTGTCGATCCTCCACATAGGCAGAGAATAATATTTTTTTGCATCGAACGGATGATACAAACTCTCCAATGTGACATGATTTTCCTGTAATTTTTCAACACCCATCAGATGACAATGTTTAAAATGTGTACCAATTACCTTTTCGAAGGGATTGTATATATGCAAACCTCTGCCATTAAATTTTCAACAAAGTATTGTGCCCAACAGTTCATCTTAACGAAGGCTTTTGTAACTTCAAAAGTCTTGGACATTTTGTCACTTCCATATGTTCCTACCTTCACTTGGAATACAATCTGGCGACACATTACCTCATAAAGAACCTTGAACATATATTGTACTCCCTGATCCTATTTCAAATTTATAGGTTGTCAATAGATTCTTTACCAAAAGTTGACATCTTCCACATTGAATATTTATAAAAAAAATTTATGGTATTGTGGATCGTTGCTTTCTAAGATTGTAGTTTTCAAAATTGGTCTCTTCAAGTCCCACGGATTTCTAAGTTTATATATCATGTTTGTTTTTAACATTTTAGTTAGCCATCTTATGTTTGTTACTAACTTTAAACTTGATGTCATCTTCTACTGTGAACTTTATGAGATTTCAGAGTCGAAATAGTTATACCTCTTTCATTCGTATATCCCAACAATTCCTTTCTTTTGCCGTTTCGGACCATCGGTAGCCATTATTATCAAGCGCAATCTGTCTAATTTTTGTTGATGTTATGTATTTGCAATGTTCATTATTCTTAAATAAATAGATTGTGGAAAAACTAAAAAAAAAAAACGTAAGTATTTCATCGGGTCTAAGTTACTATATCCAAAATACTCCGGACACTTCTTCTGGTGCCTTGTTTCCTCAAATTCATCGTTGCATTCTAGACAGTACATGCAACACCAATCATTTGTGAAGTGAGCTATTTGCGCAAGTCTGGTCAATGTATCCCTTACCTGTAATAATAATAACAACACGTCAATTTTTTTCAAGGCGTCCAGTTGTAAATGGTATGAATCTAATGGATTTGAATTGTACCTCAATCTTAGATATCACCTTCTTCTCACATAACATAGAAATTGAGGAAGGACAAATCTTGACCACTCATTACATAGGCAGAGTTAGCCAAACTATTTTTTGAAATTGTCTTACGTGGAAATTATTATTAATCCATATTTTAGTCGGCCCCTATCGAAGCCGATCTAATTAGTCCTATAGAAAGTTAATCTTAAATTTTTGACCTTATTTCTTGACCAAATTATTGAAGTATTCTCAGTCATGTTCTGCTTTGTGTGATCTACCCATCTGTATCTACTCTTCCTTCTAACCCAGTGAATGAAACCTATACATATTGATCCGTAATTTGATATTGTTGATTTGTAATCAAGAGGTCGCATGATTTGAGAATGTAAAATATAAAAAATATTCTATAAACATCGGAGACGAAATTTAGATTTATGATTTAGAGTTTTTTATGATGATTTTGATGAACAAACAAATATTTTCAAACAATTGTTGTCTTTGTAGGTAGTTTTCGCGAAACAACTCGACATAGATGGTCTTTCAGGAAAAAACATGTAATAGTATTTGAGAGAGCGATAATGTTCTCTTACGCGGGCACACCAATTTCCTTTATATAATACGGATACCGTTTCAGTGATCCAACAGTCATGATCATATTGTCTTATACGTTCTGGTATCATCCTCAAAATATTTGATTTTTGTCCTTATCAATGGTGCTAAAAATAACCAATTACATCTTTCACAATAAAATATTGCATGTTTTGTGAATATTTTTTTTACTTGGTCAATAAAACTCACTAAAAAGCAAAAACTATTATTATCCACTACTATTACCAACACCCACCACCATAAAAACCATCCACTGTCAATATTTCTTCCACCAATAGTAATGTTACCGCCTCCACAATTCACAAACACCTGCCACCGTTTATACTAACCCTACTTCCACTACCACCATTAGAATTAATATAGATTTTAGTGTAATTATTTATTAATAAAATTATGTATTTATGTTAGATTACTAGAAATAACCCGTGCCGTAACGGCACGGCATGACGCTAACATAAATTTTTGGTAAATCTATGTTTTGCTCTCGCCTCTTCTCTTAACTTCTAGCTTGGTTTTGAGAGACAAACGTTGCATCCGACCATCCCAGTCTCATCCTAGCGAAAGACATCCGACGGTCGTCGTTTCTGTAACCCCTCCCATTATGAATCAAAATTTATTAATCTTTAATTATTGCATCACCTCTTAACTCAAGATATTCAAAGAAACATTAAATGAAATCATAATATATCATACATGCATTAATTATATTTAGTGGTGGAATGATGAATCTAATGAGAAATGAGATTTATTTGTTTATTTTTATTCATAACTCATAAGTGAGATATGCATACACACTATTACTTATATGATTTTGTGTCCGTTTTTAGATTTGTGTATGAATAATTTTACAATGTAGAACTTTTGGTTTAAGATTGTATCAACAATCCATTTAACAACCTGAAGCATTTTACCAATTCATTTTATTAAATAAATAAAAAGTATATAGTTGTTAATTTGTTATCTAGTTTATTTACTTGATAAAGAATTCTTACATGTTATTAATTTTGTCTTGAAAAATATCTCTTTGACCCGTCTCTGCGTTTCTTCCTACAAACATACAAAATGAGGGAGGGCATAACATGATAAGTAGAAAAATTCTTACCAACATACAAAAAGTGTTTTTTTTTTCATTTCTACTTTATTGATGAAGCTTGATTTATTTTGTAAATAACAATAAAGTAGAGAAATTCTACTTTATTGGTGAAGATTGTATCATGTTTATAACCGTAAAAGACATAAAGAATACTCTTAAAAATAAATTTGCATTGAATTTACTTAATTTAAATGAATAAATGCAATCAATAGTGAATTTTATGACCTTAATTATGAGGGAATCCAATCAATTTAAATTCATAATAGAAGATGTTACAACTTTTATATTCGTCGGATGTCTTTGGTTGGGATGAAACTGAGATGGTCGGATGTAATGTTTGTCTCTCAAAATGTTATCCATTCGTCCAAGCTCAAAAACCTATCATGTTTTGTATTATAGATTAAAGGGACATTTATAATAGAAATTTAATTAATAATTACGAACAATCAATGAGACACTAATAAATAAAGTATTTAAAAATGGTTAAGTTAAACAAACCTCAGCGATAAATTTATCTTTTCCAAGGACAAATCCTGACCACTCTTTACATAGACAAATTGATAATAAATAATTTCATTTGTTCTGATCTTTATTTGTGTCGTTCGTTTAGTTATTACATAGCATGGCAATTGATTACACCAATTTTTAAAATGGACATGTGTTTTATCGAGTTTATTTTAATATTAGAATGATCAACCACGTTTTATACTTTATAATAATAATATAACGTTACATATTTGTGGCATTACAAAATTAGCATAATATGTTTTTGTTCACCAATACTCGCCACCACCATAAAACCATATGAATCAAAAAAATTTATCCACCACCACCTAGTGGCAGAGCCAAGGGTTGACTAACCTGGCTCTAACTCCTTAAATTTTTAATAACTACATGAATTTTTTAGTTTATTTTATAAATAGTACTTTGTCCATATATATATTTATGGTTTAGTCCACGAAGGTTTACATGTTTCTTTAAAAAAAAAGTAGGCCTCCTCAATGTCAATTTTTGACTCCACCCTTGCCACCATCACCGCTGCGCACCCCATGTAGGTTGTTGGACGCAATTCTAATTTTCAATCACAAATGCCATGTGTGAGGTTTAGATTGAACAAAATATCGTCAATTGATTGGTTTCATTATTTTTTTCCGTGTATATATTATTTTTTGTATTGCAATCAATTTTATTTTAACATTAAAAAATCATGATTTGTACGATATAGTACCAAAGATAACAGGGGTACCATTTGGATGATCCAACTATGATCATGAAAATATTATCTTGTATGATATCATCCCGGAAATATATGGTACCTTCCTTTATCAAAAGTGTTAAAAACAACCAACCACAGCTTCCACACTACGATGTTATTGATGTTGTAACGACAACATAAAATTAATATTGTCCATCACTACTCACCAACACTCACCGTCACTACTTCTTCCACCACAAACCAGGGGCGAAGCCAGGATTATGAGGAAAGAGAGAGAAAAAACTCTTGGCAAGTTGGATACATGTGAAAAATGGACTTCGTATCCTATTTTATGATAAAAGAACAAAAATAAATATAATTGTGCTTGGCGCCGCCCTTAACCACCACTAATCTTTCGGCCTCCACCTCTTCTACTACTCATTGTCGCCAAAAATATCTATTGATATTATTTATCAAAATTACTTATTAATAAAAATACATATTATAATTAATTAAGAAAATATTTATAATTAAAAAATTATTAGTCATTTATTATGAGCAATTAGTGAAACACTAATTAATAAAACACTTTATAATGAATAGATTATTTATTATGTGCAATTAGTGAAACACTAATTAATAAAGCAATTATGGTGTTTGAGTTGAACAAACCACCACTGTTGATTTATATTTTCTATCAATTCCAACCAAGGTGGAACACTGGTTAGAGGCAACTCTTATGACACAATAGGTCATGAGTTCAAACCTCCTTGTTATAATTTTTGAATTTCCATATCCTGACTTGAGTATTCATTTTTCATTCATAATATTGGAATTAACGCCACACGTGCGAGATGTAGGGGGTGGTCAGGAGAACCACAACCCTTGATTTATCTTTGTCCAGACAAATCCTGACCACCACTAACAAAGGGAAACATATCCAAACCCTGTTTTATACTAATGAAAGAGCAAAATAATTTAATTTTGATTTTGATTTAGAGAAAGAATTCACTAACAATTTTATTCTCACACTAAATGGTAAGGGATTTGAAGCTAATTGAGGATATGTTCATTTTCCAAAGCTCTATGTACAATACCATCATCTACTACTTTGAGAATCAGTCCTTGAAACTCCGTTAAAATTAGATATGAGGTTTGGTACTTCAGAATACCCTCATTTTTACTCGGTGTATAGAGTTTTCTGAGAGTAATATATCCTCAAAATATTATCTTCAAGTCCATTACTATTTAGGGTTATTTAAGAAATATCATCAAAATAATAAGATAGTGTAAGAATAAGAATGTGATGAGATCCTTCCTTAATCAATTAATTAGTCAAACTATATTTTTAATGTTTTCTTGATGTCATTGTGATTGTTTTGACAACTTTTAAGGAAAAAACCATTTTAATTATGAGGAAAGCTGATCTCGAGGTGGATCTAAAAATGTCTTTCCCCCGTCAGTAATTTCATTTATTATTTTGAGTTTACATGTTAAATTTTTTAATAATTTATTTTTATTATTGTTGAAAATTATAAATATTGTTGTGAAGTTGAAATACTACAGTAAAACATTATAAATTAATAGTGTTGGGAGGGTCCAAGAGCATAGGTCAGTGGTATCCCATCAACTCCAGTAAGGAGGAAGTCAGGGGTTCGATCCCCATCGTGGTAGAGGTTTGTATTTAAATTAGTTGTATAGAGGGGTTTGACGGTGTTGGGTCTAGTAGTGGAGCTAATCCAACTGGCTGGATCTGGGTTCGGCTTTAGCCTATCAGAAAAAAAAAAAATAATAACAAAGTTATTAATTTATCGACTTAAAATTTAGCTTGTACAAGCCAATTTATCGAAGTTCTGTTGTATACCGTATACTCAAGAAATATGTTGTTAAGTTTGTATTTTTGAATCATCGAGTTATTTTTGATGAGGTCATCCGTAACACAATAATAATAATGAAATACAAGAAATAAAGGAAATGTCAATATTATTTCAGTGGAAGAACAACCTCAAATGTATAAACATAAAAACATCATCTTCTAATTTCTATCATTATACGTAGTGGGCAAACCTATAGTCCTATTTTTGTGATGGTACAATCTCCTTACATGTGGTAGCTTTTTCATGGCATAGCATGTTCCTTCTTTTCTGGTGAAATATTTTTTTCGTTCATTCATCACTTGTGGTGGAATCATTCCCCAAAATGATAAATACAATTTCCTTACAAACTGCACTGTTTCATTAAGTGTCAAACAATATATTTATTCCACAATCAATTTGAACGGTACAAGCTCCCTAGAGGGTCTAGACCTCCCAGTACCCACTTGCATATGCCAATTTCCAATTTTCCAACCAAATTTTCAAATTTATAAATAAACAGATGTAGACTTTGAGTCCCGTTCTTTTCACATTAGGGTGTGGAAAGAGCTAAAAATGCTATTAAAACCCCCTATATTTATGGTTGCACTTGCACCAAAAACATAAATAGTGGGAAAACAAAAATGCACTGTTGTCAATTAGCATCTGTCAACAACATAACAGAAGGACCAAGAAAATTAGTGTGCTTCTCTAGTTAGGGTACTCTTTACTAGTTTTAGTGTTTTACCCCCTAAATCTTTCTAGCCACTTCACTGAACTTGGGCCAATTTAAGTTGACATCGTTTCGGAAAAGAGCAGAGTTAAGTTTTTTTATTAATAAGAAAGAAATTCATTGAAAAGGAATTAATGTATGACTACATTGAGTTCTTCTCTGATTAGAGATTTTAACCAAAAGGGAAAGTCTGCGATCCAACACTGATCGACTCTATCAATTCTAGCCTTCTTAGCTAGGCTATTAGCAATTTCATTCGATTCTCTATGCACGAAGGTGCATTTCCATTCCCTGAAACTCACTAAAAGACTTCTACAGTCTTGAATTACATTATTGTTTGTCCATATAACACAATCTAACTCTCCATTTATTGCTTTCACTACATTCTGACAGTCTCCTTCCAGATGTAGTCTTTCAACCGCTGAAGCTTTTGCCCACTTTATAGCTGCCAGTGCTGCAAGGGCTTCAGCTTGTTCTTCATCCTAAGCTATCCCAGCAACTGATTGAGCTCCTCCAAATTGACCTGCAGCAAAAAACAACATTAGCCCAATACCCATATGATGGTTATCTTTCAAGAAAGCAGCATCAAAGTTAATTTTATCAAACCCATTTTCTGGGATTTTTCAGGGTATTACAACCCTTGACTGATTCACAGGGGATCTAGTTGTTCTACACTTCCTAGAGTTGTCATTCCACTCATTTATGTCCTTATTAACCTGTCTTACAAGACTATCAATTTGAATTTCCCCATTATCAAACACAACAGCACATCTCATCTTCCAAATTTTCCATATAGCAAAGCTAACATATTGAACATATTTCTCATGTTCTTCCCTGGAAACAGCGTTATTATGAAACCACCTAGTTATCCAATCCTGCATACTTGTATTAACAATTGATCCTGCAATATTAGTATCAAGAGCAGCCCAGATTCTCTTAGTAATAGCACAGTCAATAAACAGATGATTGAGGGTTTAAATTTCATGATTGCATAGAGGACATTCATTAGTTATTGCTGTAACAAATCTAGTTACTTTGCTTCTAACAGAAACACAATCATTTAGGCATTTCCAAAGATGGTGCTTAATCTTTTGTGGAAGATTAAGATTCCACAAAGCTTTCCAGGGAAAAGATACACTTACAGAGCCATAAACCTCATGCATAATGCACTTATATGCTGATTTGACACTAAATTTACCATTGTAAGAAGGAGCCCACCTGAGAATGTCCTTACCAGTTGAGGGGATTCTAATTTTACAAATTTCATTGACAATACTAGTATCAAAAAGACAATTCAGAGCATCCATATTCCAGTGATTATCTCCCTACATTATAAGTTGATTAACTGTTTTCATAGAATTTGAAACAAAATCACTATTAAGAAAGCTATCATTGGTGGGCACCCATCTGTCCTTCCAAATGGAGATGGATTTACTATCTCCAACTTTCCAGCAATAATATCTCCTTACAAGGTCAAGGCCCCTACAAATACCTTTCCAAACCCAAGACGCATTATCAGTAGCAAAAACATGAAGGGGGTTAAAATTAGGAAAATACTTATGCCTTAGGATTTGAACCCATAGAGCATCAGGTTCAGTTAGCATTCTCCATGCTAACTTAGCTAAAAGAGCAGTGTTTAAATACTCAGTTTTCCTAATATTCAAACCACCCATCTCAATGGGTTTAGCTATATTATCCCAATTACAAAGATTCCCCCCTTTAGAAGATTTTTTCTTATTCCAGAAAAACCTCCTTTGAACAGCATCTAGCTTATCAGTCATCTTTCTAGGCATATGAAAAACAGATAAGTGATGAGAAGCTAGAGTACCTAGAGTTGATTTTATAAGAGTAGTTCTACCAGGTTGATTGAGATACTTACCTTGCCAATTATCAAGCCTCTTATCACAATTCTCCTCAAGATGCTTGAAAGACTCCATTTTGTTTCTTTGAATGAGCAGAGGAACACCTAGGTACTTGTCAGCCAATCCAAGGTTTTTAATTTGCAGAATAGAAAGAATTTGAGTCTTAGTTCTGGGTTCAGTCTTGGGACTGAAAGCAATTCCAGATTTCTCAAAGTTAATGGCTTGGCCAGAAAACTTACTAAAGTTTCTTAGCATGCTCTCCAAATTCCTAGCATTCTTAGCACTAGCCTTAGTAAAAACTAGACAGTCATCAGCAAAGAATAAGTGACTTACAGATGGGCTAGAAGTAGTCACTTTAATACCTTGTATATCACCCTTCCTTTCTGCATTAATAAGCATTTTAGATAACACATCCATGCAAATAATGAACAAATAAGGAGACAAGGGGTCTCCCTGTCTAAGATCCCTTGAAGGATTATATATATCACTAGGACAACCATTTAACAAAATAGAAGTTGACACGGTAGAGATACACTATTCAATGAGATGACACCAATGATTATGAAAGCCCAGTTTTTTGAGAATATCAATCAGAAAATTCCACTCTATTCTATCAAATGCCTTATACATATCAAGTTTCATGGCCATAAGACCATATTTGCTTCTATTCTTTCTCATTGTATCAACTAATTCATGAGCTATAACAATGTTGTCTGTTATTTTCCTAGAGGACAAGAAGGCAGCTTGATAAGGGCTAATGAATTTGTCCATCACAGTTTTAAGTCTACTAGCTAAAAGCTTAGAGATTATTTTATAGCTAACATTGCTTAAACTTATAAGCCTAAAATCAGCAGGGGTTTTAGGGGCATTGTTTTTAGGAATGAGGGAAACAAAATTATGATTCATTTGTTTTAGCATGTACCCTGAATGGAAAAAACTCTTAACCATAGCTATAGTATCTGGTCCAACAGTATCCCACATTTGTTGATAAAACCCAGGTGGGTACCCATATGGTCCAGGGATAGTCCAAGGTTGCATTTTCCAAACAATAGCTTTTATCTTCTCATCAGTAGGGGTATGAATTAAGAAATCATTTTCCTCATCAGAAATACAAGGCGTAAGAGAATCAAGAAAACTACTTTCCCTAGGAGGGTTTGTGGTTCTGCTCATGTTGCTAAAATGATCTCTAAGCTCCTTAGCTATCATTCTTTAATCAGTTAGCCATATTCCTATGCTACTCTTTTATCAGTTATCCAAATACTTAGTATTTTTATCATCAAAAGTTAAGACATTTTCCTTAGCTCTTTGAATATAGTACTCTTGTCTGACAGAATACCAGTATTTCAACGAATCTTCCAACCTAGATTTTTCAGCAATAGTGGAAACATCATTCATATTAGAACTGATATTATCTAATTGGGCCTGAATGTCTTTAATATGATATTAAAAATTACCAAAAGAATGCATATTCCACTGTCTTAGGGCACCTTTAACATTATATAAACATCTAGTGTGTTTGTAAGCTTTAGAACCATTTTCAGTTGTTTTCCAGTTTTCCACAATCAATTCTTTACACCTGTTATCACTAAACCAGCATTTGTTAAATCTTAGAGGTCTTCTAGTATTATTCTCCTCTCTAGAAGTGACAAGCATAATAGGGGCATGATCACTGGCCAAACTAAGAAGATGGTAAACAATAGCATTTGGAAATAAATCATTCCAAGAAAAGTTAACAAGAGCTCTGTCAAGTCTTTCAAGGATAAGGGCATCTCCCCCTCTATGGTTACTCCAAGTAAATGGGTTACCTATAAAATTCAGGTCAAAAAGATCCAAATGGTCTAAATGATTCTGAACATCAGACAACTGACTTTGAGGAATAAGATTGCCACCAAGATTTTCCTCTTGTATATCAATAAAATTTAGGTCACCTATGATGATCCAAGGACAAGTATACCTAGTAGCTAGGTTATCTAGATAATTCCACTGCCTATCCCACCCTACATCATCTAGGGCACCATACATAAAGTTTATCAGGGTATGACCGCTTCTAGAATCGACATTAACCAAAGCAGAAATGAAGTTGACATTCATATCAACAATATCAATGTGAATACCATCCTTCCACAGCAAGAACAGACCACCATAAGCACCTACTGGGTTAACAAAAAGATAGTTCATATAATTATAAGAATATGTAAATTTCACCATTTTTTGGTTCATAGTTTTGGTTTCACACAGGAAAATTAAATCAGGATCATTGGCCCTAATCAGCTCACCTAAATGTTGTCCAGTATGTTTGTTTCCAAAGCCTTAGACATTCCAAGACAAAATTTTCATTTTTTCTAAATTTATATCAAAACCTAACCTAGTTCTATTAATAGAATTCAAAATCACACAATTATCAAACACAACCCAATAAATCCAAAGATAAGGTGAGCAATTAAAAACACTGATTGAACATAAAACAATTTTATGAAAATTTGGTAAGTTTCGGCATACCTGATTTGCAGCGCTCATTCGTATTTCAGCAGTGTTCTGGTGGTAGGATCCTTCACTTCTTCCTCCATTCTCAGCATTTGTCATGTTCAAGTCTTCCCCAGTGTAGGTAATTTCAGGATTTTCCGTATGATGAACTCCATCACTCTGAAATGTTGGGTTCTCCCCTTGCTGTTCATGGTTTCTATCCAACAAAACATAGTTGTCTTCAACCGTGTCTCCTCTTGTTCTCTTATTCTTTCTCGGGTCGGACCCTTCATCACTTTCTTGTTCCGACCCATTTTGTGCACCACCCGACCCAGTTCCTACTCCTTGCTCTTTTTGTTTCTGCAACATTTCTTCCACCATATTGGCATGTTTTGCATGGAGATTTTCAAATTCCTTCTCTGTGAAACCATAAATATATATGTCCCACGCCGTCTCTTCACAAGTATCTTCATTATGATCAAGAACAAAACAGTGTGGACATATTGTTTTGGGCTGCTTTTCAAAATGATACTTAACCCACACTTTTTGTTTGGTTGCATTAAAAATCCAAACTCCTCTCTTTAAAGGCTTACTGAGATCAACCAAGACTTTGACAGTTTCAACTCTGCCTCTGATCGTAACAGTTTTCATCCCCTCCACTTCAACCTTTTGGCCAATATCCAGAATTAGTTTCTCAATGATTCCGTCATGAACATGATCAAGAGCAAGGTTGTGAAAAATAACTGAGAAAATCTGGTGGGTGAAAGTATATTGCTCCAACGGGATCGTGTTATCATATTCTTTCAGCACAATCAACTTGAAGGAGATAACCCAGGGAATTATTTTGTATACTTCTTTCATATCCTCATTAGTATTGAACTTGAAAACAAATAGATTGTGTCCCATAGTACTTACTTCTACTTTTTTGTACTTACGCCATATGATATTCACCTCCCTTTGCACATCATCGTATTCAGTTTCATCTTTGTGAATGATCTTGCCAATGAGGCAATTCATCCATTTAGTAGCTGCTTCATCAATTTCCACTGAAGATATAAGACTGCTTCTTGCATTTTTGAGTTGATCCAGGTTGAGATTGGTTGATTTCATCCTCCTAGTTAGTGCCTCCAGCTGCATGTTATTTTGTTTCGCCATCTTCCTATAGATTGATTTTTCTGCGTGATAAGAGAGGCGTTTTTTCTTGAACTTTATATTACCCAAGATAGGTTTAGGGTTTATCATGAATTGAAAACCCATTCCAAACTTAGTCAATCCTCCTGATTCTTCGCCCCAATTCTTTGCCGAAAATATCGTAATGAAAATTGACTCCAAGAAAGGCAAGTTAAAATTTGAATTTTTGAACTCCAAAATTTGCGCTTTTTTTGTTGGCGAACTACCAAAATTACCCCTTAATCTTCTGAATCTGCAGAGATGACTTTGATTTTGCATTTGAAATCCATGAACATGTGATAATCGAACAGTACTAGTGATAGAAAATCCCACTGATTTATGCATCATATAGAATGACATTAACAGAGCAAAGACCACCACTGTGAATTTGCTAATTTTTATCTTCAAAGACTTGATTTTGTCCATGACAGATGAGAAAGAACCACTTTTTCAAGGAAGAATGAAATTCCCCTACACCACTGTTTCCACAAACCACCACTGGAACACCACTGAAATACTACTTGAAACTGCAAAGAAGGTTAAAAAAAATTAGCTGGACATAGAAGTTTTGGAAGAAACACAAAAAGTTATGGAGTTTTACCTGGAAAGTAAAACTGCAGTAACGAAACCTTATAACATCAAACAAAAACTAAAAAAGAATCAGAGCAGAGTTAAGTACTTAAGTAATTCCATCTGCCATTTTTTTCCCCAAGCATTCATAGCATTTATCTACCTCCTAACCCCTTGCTTCTCCATCACCACCGTCCTGATCATTTGATTCCACTTGTGTATAAGCAAAATATAATCTATTTGCAAACCTATTAATAGGGCTGCATAATTATTATTTTTTGAGGGGTGAATTTGGGTTCAAATGTCCCAAATGCAGATAGGGAGACCTATATAGCAAATGTTAAAATTACCCTTCCTCCACAAGTAAACCTAAACTAATAACTATGCATACATAAAATAAAATAAATCTAAATTTATTACGTTTTTCCTTCCGTTCTCCTCTATAATTCACCACCAAATGATGAATATGTTGAACTTCAAGAAAAAAAATGATGAATATGGCTCGGAGCTGACGAACTTCTGGCCGTATTAAAAAAAATACGACTGGATTTGATGGATATCTAGATGTAAACAATAAATTACGGTTGGGGATTGATGAACTTCTAGTCGTATGTTACATACTTTTATTATTATAGATGATAAATGATGATCTCCCAGTCGTAAGAGACTCTGAAAAAACTTGATTTCGTCACAATTTTTCTAGCCGTAACTACTTTCCAAGACATATAAGTAATTTTTCATCACCAATTTCCTAGACGCAAAAGTAAAAACTTTCTCCAAAAGATAATCATAAGTAACTCTAGAATAACGATACTGCAAGCTGACCTATCCATAAGAAAATAACAACCTAGATATGGATGGATTTTGGCGGTTACTGACATGGCTGTAGGATCTTTTACGGCTAGGAAATCATGAATTCCTAATCGTAAGTGCTAGTTTATGGTTATGTCATGAGTTCCCAGCCGTAAACTCGGTTACAGTTGCAAATTCGGGTACTGTAAAAGAAGATTTTTTTTTAAACACTAACTATAAATCAAATATTAATTTGATCCAACCACTAAGTAATTAGTTTAGCTAATTAAGTTTACTAGCATAAGTTTTTTTTTTTTTATGCGGCGTAGCTAGGCCCATCCTCCGGAGCAGACCTAACAAGATGGACTATTTCCCACTGCTAATCCAACCGTTATTGCATCAACAAGACCCAATCTCAGCTCTACCCATAGATAAAATCGGTGAAAGTGAGGGATCAATCTTCCCTAATGGGATTGAGCCCCTACTTTCCGCACGCACTATGGACGAAAGGGGGTGCCTTTACCACTATACTAGACAATTATTGGCCACTAACATAAGTTAACAAAGCACAATTTAGTCATTATCACCAATAGTAGGTTACACGAAAAAGGTACTGGGTTCACCACGTTCTTTTGGTATCAACCTATTATAGACACACCTTGTATAATCTTATAGAAATTATGATTGACAAAAGATTACTTTAACATGGTGTAACTTGGTATATATTGTAAGTTCAAAACCGAACCAATTATGGGAGTGAATACCAAGAGAATTAACATGTATATTTTCGGTTAGGAATTTAAAGAAAACTTTGAAAAACAATTGAATACCAAGTGGATTAACACATAGATTTTCGGTTAGGAATTTAAAGAAAACTTTGAGAAACCTAGAAAATTAGAATAGTACAAATACTACGGAGGTTACAAATTATTCGTATAAAAAAGAAACTATAACAGCAGTATTGTAAAATATAAATAAAAGCAACATTCTCCGTATAATGCTAGAATAAGCCAAAAAGTAGGAATAAAAAGGAAAAAGGAAAAAGGAAATGCGACAAAGTGCATTATTTGTAACATGAAGAAACCTAGTTTCTGGATAGTTGCGTGAAAGTGGAACTACAACTCCACAAGGAAGTTAAGCAGCCTAAAAACAAATTCAATTATGGTTTATCCACAACTAGACTAACACTATCACTCTTCAACTTTCAAGATTCAAGCATGGCTGCGTCAGCTTGATTCAAGGGCTAATTCTTATCGTGATACAATATTTCATAATGAAAGCGCCTAATGGTTTGGTGCTTTGCGCCTAATGGTTTGGTGCTTTGCGCCAAATAGTTTAATTTAAATATTGGAGTCGTTAGGTCAACAATGGATGATATAATCTAATGGCTAGATATTCTCTGCCTAATGATGTGGCACAAAAGTGTGAAGCATTCGGATCACCAAGATATATATGTGTGTATAAAAGTGAAACTTTCTATTTTCTCCCAACCATATGGCACCACAAAGTTGATTCAAGATCGCGTTCAAGCGCTAGCTTAAATCACATCTTGAGACTTTTACCACAATTTTGCCTTATAAATTGAACGTTGAAGAATGATAAAAATTAGTCTTACCAGGGCTCTTGTTTTTTATTTATTTTTTGTTATAGGCATTTGTACAAGAATATACGTAAAACAGAGTCATTGGTAAAAGAAGTTGTCCAAAGTTCCAAACCAAAATAAATATAGTGTTGTTGTAGAATAATAAGGAAAGAGAAAGAGAGGGATTATATATCTACATGGGTACAATATACTTTATATACATGGAAAAGGGGAAACCAAAAAAACTTCCGTTTTGGACTGCACATCCATGGGCATGGCCCCTTTAACACTCCCCCTTTGTGCAGTTCAACAATTGAACTCCAGATGTAGTGCTTCATATAGTGCTTCGAATGTAGGTTTTCAAATGCCATCCTATCCTTGATAACTTGTGCCGAAATCAACTTCCTCTTTAAAACTTTGACAAGGAAAAACCCAGTGGGACAAAACCTTGGTACAACTATTCACATGTAGAGTAAAAACTCCATATATTGATACTCCATATATTAATAAACTCTATATATTAATAAAAAAATCATGGTCCAAACTTGGGCCAGTTACAAATAGTAATAAACTCCACATTTTAATATTAATAGATTTTTCTAGTCCCACCTTAGTGAATTTACCTCCATATATTAATAAAATCAACATAATAGGAAAATTATAGAACTTGTCACATCAAAATTTAAGATGAAGGAAAATATTTATCTATAGTTGGTTGAGAAAATGATGTAATTTTTTGGATTATTATGGCATCTTTTGATTTGCGTATGCGTAAGATCTCGTTGCTATGTGCACCATCTTGTTGAAGCCAAAACATTTCCAACTTGTCAAGCATGTTTAAAGCTTCTTGGCATGAAACTTTTGGTATCTCCGTACTATCATCATCGGGATTATCTGCATCCGCTCTTGTCTAATTCCATCGATTATTTCTTCTTCGGTTGAGGCATATACGACTTGTTGCTCATTGGGATGATTAAGGAAGATGCCCATATCCATTCGATTAGTGTAGTGCAACTGTTCAATTTGATTACTCATAAGTATCTTTTAACGATTTCGCAAGATATTTTTGTGTCCAATTTGGATGTGATTTTTTCTTTTCACACAATTCTATACGAATTTTATCACTCATATGAGTTCTTTCCTAAAATTGGATGACATCTTAATTTGGTTGAGAAGAAGAGAATAATAAAAATAATGAATTGTCTTCTAATATATCTAGTACTATTTATTAAGATATATTATTTATCTTTTTTTTTGGTATACCTCCCTATATTAATAAACTCCATATATTAACAATTTTGTAAAGTTCCAAGGTTATTAATATATGGAGTTTTTACTATAGTACTTTACATGTTGTCTCGTACTTTACATGCGTAGTTCATCACATGCAATACGATCTTCAAAGATCGAAGAGTCCAAGTTAATTGCATCGTTAAAACTTCGTCAGGAAAAACACAGAGGGACAAAACCTGAACTAAACAAAAACATTATAATATTAATTAACTTAGAACATAGTTGGATGCGTATACGTTGCCTCATTAAAACCTTGGCAAAGGGGAAAGAGTACAACGTGACAGATGCAAGTAAAGGTAATATGTTGCAGATGATCACTTTGCTCTGTTGAAGTTTACTAGTTGCTTCATAGCTCCTAAGGAAGAAAATCCTCATGGGAAAGACAATAGCCTTTGCTGGGAAATTACATTCCCGGTGTTTGTTGTTGTCTCATTAAAAATCTTACCGATTAACAAAACCTTGTGGGAAAAAAGTAACCTCAACACACCATTAGATGCTCCCCCTGATGTCAGACAATTTTTGTTAGTCTAATGCAGTCAAAAGGAGTTTATCACACTTAGTGTTGGTGACTTGAATGTTTTATAAGACCCTGTTGTTGATTCTGGAAGTTACGTTGTTTAACAGACTGTCGTGTTTCATTTCTTTGATTTAGATATTTTTCGTAATATCAACGAGATATTTATGTCTTCAACGTTCAACATATTTGATGTTTTTTTAGTGTTGTCTCGCTAAAATCCTTGTCGAGTAATAAAACTCTTTGGGAAAAACTATTCTCGATCGAAGGAAAAAGATTAAAACACAGCTTCAATTTCGAAGTAAAATATGTCGACATTATATCCTTGGATCCTCCCCATGATGTCGGCATCTCCCCCTGATTACTTTAAGAGTTGTTCCAGACAGTTCCTTTAGTCATGTACTTTTCGTAACAAAATATCGGTAATAACCTAGAAAATAATCTACCATATCTCCCTCTGATTACTTTCGTTGGAAAATAGATCATTGTTCCTTCATAATCAACAACTTTTGGAATGCAATTTCATTAGCATTCCTTTTTATGTCTTTGCAGGGATAGATTTTTTTATGTCAATGGTTACTTTTAAGTACATGATTACATTCACTATACCATTCCAATGACGTTGCGTTGGTGCTAAGCTATATCTAGCTAACAAGATCCCCGAGGATGTAAAATGTAATCGAGTACATTATTATACTAACTACAACAATGCGTCTATTGTACTTATATATGGGAATTTCATCTCCCAACAGATGTTCATCATCTTCCTTTAGATAAAATGGTCACTTACTTACATTTGAACCTCGACTAATATTCATGGGTGTGCCATCAGGATGCATGTCCTTGTTAAATTGCCTGACAACTTTAGATATATGCAAACTGGTGGAATAATATACCGCAAGCTCAGTATTCGGTCGAGCTTTTCCCAAAATTTTCATCTCAAATTCGGATTTCAAATAGCTTTTAAGGTCTCTTATTGCATCAAGAGTACCCATCATGTTTGTACCATTGACATAGATACAATTCCAAATCAGGAACTTAATTTCTTATGAATACGCAAGGAAAAATAACTTACTTTTCTATCCCCTCCAAATCAAATAGTCACTTAGACGGGTTACGACATCCTCCTGATTGCTTCAATCTATAAGTGAGCATTCTATCTAACTGTTAACGCACTCTGTGGTTTAGAGTCACTTGATTTGGGCAACAAAAGGCTATCAAGTACTTTTGTAAATATCTTTTATCTCTTGATTATTTCATAGATAGGTAACAACCACATACATATGATGCATTTCAAGTCGTTTTGAAACCACCAAGCTAACTAAGTAGCAAAATGCTATAATGCTCATTACAACAAAGTAAAAAATTCCAGGGCTTTATGAGATACCTCGCGCCGTAAGGAGAGTCTTTATACCATTACGAATTCATTATTCTCACTGCGCTTTGTGACAAATAATAATGTATGTCCACAGGCTTTACACTTGGTTTGTTAGCACTACCACACCAAATACCTATATATTTGTCAAAGAATCAAATTCTACTTGGATTGTGTAGACCAAATATGCTCTTTGTTGATATTCAAACAATAAGAAGCATGGTTCGATCTCATCGTGATCAATTTCCTTTAGCAACTGTATATAAAAATAATAATCGTTAATATGCTCACACGATCTTTCCATTGACTCGTTTTTGTTCTCATAATCCACTTGGGATGTCATTGTTCTTTGGAATCATTAAACTTCAGAGAGTCCTCTAGTATTGATTCATGGACATAGTCAGACACAATCAAATGAGATGATTTCATCTAAAATACAAAACAAAGCTAGGCTAAGTTTGCCTATGTAAGTGGTGGTCAGGATTTTTCCATGGGAAAGATAAATCAAAGGCTGTGGTTCTCCGTGCCGCACCCTACAAGTCGCACACGTGGTGCTAATTCCAATATTATGAATTAAAAATGAATACTCAAGTCAAGATATGAAATTTCAAAAATTATAACCGGGAGGTTCGAACTCATGACCTATTGTGTCATAAGAGTGGTCTCTAACCATTGTTCCACCTTGGTTGGAATTGATAGAAAAGATAAATCAACAGTGGTTGTTTGTTCAACTTAAATATTAATTAGCATAAGTGTTTTATTAATTAGTATAAGTGTTTTATTAATTAGTATAAGTGATTTGTCTAGAGAGAAGATAAATCTATGATCATGGTTTGTTCAACTTAAATATTAATTAGTATAAGTGTTTTATTAATTGATGTCTTATTAATTTCTCATGATAAATGATTTATTAATTTTACATCATAAATGTCCCTTAATTAATATTAATACATATCTCCATCAATAAATAATAATTTTGACAAAAATTATTTCAATAGATATTAGTGGTGGTGGTGGTGGTAGAGGAAGAAGTAGGTGGTGGAAGCGGTGGAAGGTGTTACTAAGTGGTGGAAGCGGTAACATTTGTTTTGGTGGAAGAAATAGTTACGCTGGATGGTTTTAATATCGGTGGTATTGGTTTTTTAATTTTGAATCAAAAATAATAATTTTTTTTTTTACATGACGGGTATCATTGTATTGTGAAAAGTATAGTTGGTTGTTTTTGACACGATCAATAAAGGCGGATAACAAATACTTTTGGGATGATACCAAATCATATAAGACAAAATGATTGTTTTTGGTACCATTGCTATCTTTGGTAACCGTTAGTACGCATGATTTTCAGTATTAACAAAAAACATATAGTTGAATAAATTAATTGACGACCTAAGTTTGTTAAATCTAAACTTTATACATGACGTCTGGGATTAAAAGTTATAAGTGTGCCCAATATTCTACGAGGGATGGGAAATGGTGGTGGTGGAGAAAGAAGTGATATCTGGTGGTTTGTGGTACTGGCCGGTATTGATGAGTAGTAATTGACTATGTTAATTATGTGCTTCTACAAAAGGATAACACTATAAATTAGAAATGTGGTTGATCGTCTTAATGCTAATATAAACTCGGTTAAAATACATGAAAATTAAGAAGAAGAAAAAACATTTAAATGTCACGTTATATAATAAATAACACTAAAAACTACATATTTAGTATCAAGGTTTCCCCCTCTAATAGATAAATCTAAGGTTGTATTGAGATCCCATAAGCAGGGGGCAAGTTGGTATTGGATTTATGAATGATAATGAATATAATGAAACGCTCCCTCTCGGTTTCTCCAATGAAAATCGAAACCTTCTAAAAAAATATAATCAATCGAACAACACTTAGATGGAACGTATCACCACCAGTGTAAACTTATCTGAATTGCTACATATCCAGTGAAATTTCTACAGATTAATCTGGTGATTTCGTCTTACTGTACTTTTTAACGAGGCATGCAATTAAATCTCTAATAGTGATTTTAAAGGTATTTAATAATCACAAAATTCTCTTATAAGTTTGTTTATGCAAGTATTGATTTAACTTCGGTTCTTTTATATTTTTGTGTTAAGTTGATGACTTTTTAATTTGAATACATGTTTGGTTAACAAAAATTGATACATTAGGGTATTTTATTTGTAGCACTGATGTTAGTCTCTCATTTTTCCCGTTAGCACATTGTTTCGATCCCGTATTTGTAGACATTATTTGACTAATGTTGGGGTATTTGTTTAATCTCAAGGACGATTAAACTCAATGTGTGTTCTACACATTGAAGGCGACATAAGTTTGCGTCGGCTCTACCTTGAAACTAATAATTTTTCTTCGGAAGGTTAGTTGAATTTATGTAGATACAAATATTAATATGACTATGCTCTTTAAAACTCCAAATTACTTGAGTAACACTAGATGTGAGAACGTCATTCATGCACTACTTAGCATAGTTGTTGTGAAATCTTTTTATCCACGAATTTCTTCAATTTTATGTTATCAATATGATTGACAAAGAATCTTACACATGTTTTGATTTACTATTATAAGTTTATTTTTTCAACTCACATGTGTATATCTCAGCCTTCCAATAGCCAAGGGTTCTTCATTTTTATAACTCTCACATTTGCAAAAAATAAATAAATAGTGTTTATCTATAGTAAGGAAAATATTATAGGTTTTTACTTCACTCCTTAGAGCCTTAGTTATCAATAATTTCGGAACAAATGTATTCATAAACATCATGGAGTTGGATTTCCAGTTTAGGTATATGTATTTTTAGATGAAATATTCTTTTTGAAATTTGAAATTATGGTATGATGGAACAATAAATAGGTAAAAATTTATTTACTGTATTTTTTAATTTTTTTCATGTTGGCACAACATTATTACTCCGTCCAGATAATAAATTGGAATAACATGCTAAGTAAAAAAATAAAAAGATAAGGTAACCCATTTTGTTTCCCAAAACCTATTTTAATATCAAAATAATTACTCACGAAAAAAATGAAGCAAGAGGAATATGAACAACATCGTATTAGAGGCAAAACATCTCGTGCCGTTACGGCACGGGTTAAGATCTAGTTAATGATACAAATTAGGTTGTGCCTTACTCATCTACTTCCTTTCTAGGTGAGCATTGATGGAACCTGGTGGTCTCTCCATCTTCCTTTATGGATCCACGGCCTCAACTACACTTTCACTAAGTATAGTTTCAACACCTTAGTCTATGGTGTATATCCCTTATTGAGAATTTGTAACCTTGAAGGTAGGTTTGTAGCTGGTATGTGTGATCTCATCACTTTAGCGACATCAATATACATTCTGAAAATCGATTATTATTTGTCACTTCACATTTACATTTGTGGAGTACAAGAATCAATATGAGACACAGTGGGAACACACCACGACAATTCCTGTCGTTCCCTTGGAAAATCCTTTTTCGTATCTCCCCTAGCAATGGGAATACTGTCTCATCAAAGTGACGATCCGAAAATATATTGATTAAGATATCGCCTATCAAAGGTTTCAAAATGCGGATAATTGTTGGGAATTCATATCCAACATAATTGCTTAATCGTTTTGATGACCAACTATAGTACGATGTGGAGTCGTAGTGGCACACTAATAGCACAACCAAAAATGCGTAAGAATACAAATATCAGGCTTATATCCGGTTACCAAATGGTACGCAAAAATGGTTGACTAATTGTGGGTTTTAAAATGAATAAGTGAATATGCGAGCAATATTGTGTATCCCCCAAGCATTTGTAGGAAGGTTTTTACTCATAACCTATCTTTAGAAATTATCTATAACCTTTAATGGTAGTCTATGTGAGACCATGGGGTGAGTATGTTCTACACTGATCATATTAAACATGCAATATTCATCAAGTTATTTTGATGTAAATATCTAGCATTGACAAGGTCGGTGAGCCCTCAAATTGTATAAAATGTGCTAAGATTGTTTCAAAAAAGCATAATTTCTCGTGAACAATAATTAGTTCAACACTTTGAATCATCCACCAGAGCCATAAATCACTTGAATGGTCCGCATTCTGCATGAATATGTCCACAAATATCACCTTGTTTATTTTGTAAAAATAGGTTGTTTACCATTTGCATCTTAGGATGGTCTCAATCCTTTTTAATAAAGAATGACTTTGTAAAATGAGTTACATGCTTATTACTTTAAAAGCATTATGGGGGGGTGGTTATGATGTCCATTTTCTTGTTCACTCAAATAAAATGATGTCCATTTGAGTTCTTTCAAAACAGAACATCATATCACAACGAAAGTGTCTTTATGGTTATGTCAAAACCTGAATGATTCAATTCCTAACATTACATTTTCGGTGAAAATATGGATTCAATTATCCAAGTATTAGTGATATACAGTTCACTAGACTAATTGGCTCATTATTATATTTAAAATGTGATTCCTTTCACATTCATTTGAGGTAATTTATAGATGCATTCACATTCTCATAGTTAGTTTTTGTGCAATAATCGTTTGCACAAACTTCGTAGAAACTTAACAAAGTGTGATTAGATCTTAGTTCTTGTAGAGCTTATGTAACTTTTAATCTTTATACCAATTAGGCAACAAAGATTGAGCATTTCTTCGCTCGGTAATATCGCATGGTATTATATATCTTATCTTATCTTATACTAATATAAAGAAAAGAGCTCTTTTTGGTAGGAGACCCCCTAAATTACTTAGTTGTCCCCATTTTTTTTTGTATTTACATAAATACCATTGTTTTAAAAATAGATCAATTTTTTAAAAAACTTAATATCTTTCAAAATATACACCAGATTTTTTAAAAATTCATATATTTGAAAAGCTCTTTCAATTATCTACTATGTAACGAGTACAAATAAGAGTAGTAAATTTTTATTTTAGGAAAAAAAATTCATGGCTTTCAAATTTAGTATTGTCGGATGAGTAAAAATTCAAGCATGTGCATCGCACATGTGTCCTTACTAGTATAAGGAAAGAATTCAACATTCAGTTTAATATATTTCCTTAAGATTTAATGATTTGGGGGATATAATTAGTGTTTTTGAGTTTATTTGAAATTTTTGTGGGTAGAAGGAGGTAAAAAAAATTTTAGAGTAGAATTTTTTTTTTGAAAAAATGGAAGAGAATTTGAAGAGAGACGTGTAATAAGTATTGTCGCCTTATTACGTAACAAAAGTAAATCTATCTCATTTACTTTAGAGTGTTACTGTTCATGAAGATGATATACTTTTCATCATAATGTACGGATGATCCATGTAACTCAAGTACTTTTGAATATATCTTAAGTTCTTTAGAGTATTTCATAAGATGAAAATGATATAAGAGTATCTCAATGATATACTCAAGTTATTTAGAGTACTTTTGAGTATTCCATATTATTTCATGCAAATGATATACTATTCACTCCATAAGAGCATACAGTGGATATAATTCTTCGCAATTTTTTTTTCTAAATTTTAGCTAATATAATATCGATCAAATATCATGTAGACAATAGTTTATGATAAAATCATGCAAAATATATAATCTAACCATATGAATTCGATTGAATAAAGATAGACAAAAAGAAAAATTGGCAAAGTTCTTGTTGCCATTAATGTTAACGTCTAGCTATGATATGACCTTCTCCAAGAATATAGTGAGTTCGTTTTTCTTTAAACCCCCTATATCTCTTATAGTTGACTACTAATATGTGATACTTTCATTACAATGCTTGTACCATTCTTAGTAAAACATTTATACCAAGATTTGCAACTCTCATTGACATGAGTCAGAATTACATCTCTGTCCCATTATAGGTAGATACATTTACTTTGTATCATTACTACTGGAGCCAGAATTACGTCTCTGACCCATGAAAACTTTTGTGAGTTTCTTTCCACAAAAAGTGAGGTGTGCTTTAAATTACAACATATCATTATCAAAGTTATTGACTTATTATAGTATAACAAGTGAATTACATCCCACTGAACATTCAAGTTTGGGATAAAAATGAATGTTTCGACAAGCTTCCTTCAAATCATTGCATCGTCTGAAGTCAATATGCCGCCTTAGAAATGTTGAAGGTATTGCTTCCTCTTTGAATGGTATATCTTAATAAGTTGAAGATTTTTATGATGAAAGTATTTTACTTGTGCACACATACTTCCACATCATAGACTCTTTAATGGTGCTCAAGTACTTCTGAGTCCAAAAAGTCAAATTAGAGTCGAATTGATATAGTCAAAGTCTGGTCAACTATTTGGTCGAGACCCGGTCCATTGGGTTGACAAGGTCATGGTTAATGAATATAATAAACATATATGGTCCATTATATATGAAATATTCAGACCCATTGATAATAAGTTTGAAACTATTAGCATATGAGCCCAAAACATAACGTTAACCCTAAAAATTGAATTATTTTTCTTCCAACTGTTCTGGTCGAAAGACAAATACATCATAGTCCGATCATGATGAAATTTTTAAAGTTTATTCATACAAATGTTTCTCCAAACATAATAAAATTTCAAGGAAATCAAACGTCCAAATAAAAATATATTCAATATGTCATATGACTGTCAATTAACGTTTCTGTGGACACAGCTGGAAATATCATGTACTTTGGAGTATTTTCCATGGTTGGATCTTTATTAAATTTGTACAGTGGTTCAAGGAGAACAATTTGTAACACATAACAAACATAAAGTATAATCTAACGGTTGAAATTCCTAAAACCTAGGTTTTTCGATGTTGTTATAAATTAGGGTTTTCTGAACGAATACAGTTCCGCAAAAATCTGAATTTTGATATTTCATCGTATTCCGATTGGATTAAAATTTTAAAAAAGCGAATAATACCTAATTGGGTTGGACATACTGAAGTTCCAAAAACATTTAACGGTAAAATCTTTATGTTTGACAATCATAAATTTGAGGAACCCTATAAAATACTATGAAAACGAAATTCTTCTGGAACGAAAATACCTGGTAACGCATCCATAATAAAAATTAATCTTTATAAGAACCATGCTAATATCTTCGTGAAAGAATATAAAAATTTTGCACAAAGTGGTAGAATCGTGCTTGATAACGTGTTGCAGTAGAATAATAGGGAAAGAGAAAGAGGCAAAGAAAGAGAGGGATTATATGGTTACATGGGTACAATATACTTTATATACATGGTGTAGGAGCGGAATATCACAACAAATGGTAACTTACGAAATTGTGGAGAGAAAAGACATCTTGTGAGCAAAGAACATTTTGCGAGCAAAGGAAATCACGAGGAAAGCAAAAGAAGTTCGCGAAATGAAGTTACGAAGGTTCGCAAGATAATTATCAAATCCGAAATGGCGGGACAACACAACTGTCATATTTTGTAAGATCATATAAATAGCCATTTAGGCATGAGAAGTGGGAGAGATCTTTTGAGCAAGAGAGGATAATTTTAGGAGGAGAGAGAAAATGTTAGGAGAAATTTATTATCTTTATCATCTTCTTCCCCAAGAAATTCTAAAGCTCCAAATATTCATTAATGGAGTTTCAATTGTACAATCATGTAATTACATACAATCACTAGTGAAGAACCGTGGATGTAGATCACATTGATCGAACCACGTAAAAATATTTGTGTCACTTTTATAATTTTAGTACTTTAATTCTTAGTTTCATATCAAATTAATTAGATTTATGAATCATTTTAATGGATTCTACTGAGGGTGTAGTTGTGAGATAATCCGCAACTACATAATTGGCGCTAGAAACAGGGACGAAAGCAAATATTGCCATCCGAAGAAGACAGAGAAGAGGAAGATGCAGGATGCTCATTCAGAAAAGAAAAGAAAAAGAGATCTTTACTAGCAACAGATTGACGATGTTCGATTGAGTATCTTTCCCAGCACAATTTATTAGCAGCGAATAAATTACTGATATACGAAAAGGAAAAGAAAATGTGGAGAATACAACTAGCAAAAATAATGAGATTGAGATACTGCGAGATTTTTAGTATCTTATACACAGAAAAGGAAATTCTAAAATGTGGTTGCAGAATTGTAAATTGCGAAGTTAATATCTCATGCGACGTTAAACTAATATACGATAGGGAAAAGAAATTACTAACAGACTAACACGTAATAAGGATTCAAAGCCGCACAGACGACATATGAAGATTCAGAAGTTGCGAGTAATAAAACACAAAGAAACAAAAAGGATTATGAGTAGTAACAAGGATTTCATTCGGTATTTATTCAAGGAAACAAAGCAAAGGATGTGATTCTGTTTTCTTTATTATTCGTAAAGAAGGATAACTCATGAAGAGATGAAAATTTCAGTTAAAGCTAGAGGGAACAATCTCATACAATGAAATTCTGCGAACAAAAGAGAAATAGTGCGAATTTCGCAACAAACTCTACTAAAAGTTTTCAACAAATAGGTTTAACGAAGGGAACAATGATCTTGAGTCAGTTCTACTCCATATTTAGTTTGCATTCAACATTGATGGATCCTGTGAAGAGGATCCCAAGAGATGGAAAGTATGCAACTACATAGTTGTGGGATCGTCAAATGTTTTAGCAAAGTTGACGCGGGGATAGCTCTATTCTATGAAAGAATGACCATAAGCAGCACAAAAAGGCCTATAAAGTTTACTGACAGAAGAAAAGTGGAAATGAAATATTGCGAAATTTGTCGCAACAAAAACAGTGACAAACAGATTGAAAAGACAGCTTATGCGAAGGAACAGAGTGAAAAAGCTTTTTTCAATAAATAAAATGTTAAAATAGTTAACACCTACTTTGTGAAAACTTTTCCAGCAACAAAAGAATTCTGTATAAGTCCAAGAGATCAATACCGTCCAACAGATCTGAAAGAGGAACTATGTATAATTAACCTGCGAAAGAATACCAATTCCTGCGAAGGTTAAAGTTTACTTCATAAAAATACAGTACACGGTAGCAAGGAAAACTGCAGTTAATGAAGTAGCATGTCACATCAGTATTTTTCAAAGTAAAAGAAAAGACCAGTTATACAAAGGCACAGTGACAGTTCCAACCCATCATGCGAAGCAATATTGAGAGTATTTATGCAAAAGCAGCGATTGCAAGTGAAGAATTCCTAGTTCACATGAATGTTATAACAAATATAAAATGAAAATCAGCATCTCATCTCGTCAATCAACCACTCCATCGAAGAACAAATAAAAGGGCTGAGATCAATTCATCACGTCATTAAGTTTTAACCTGCGAGAAGATGAAATGAACTGGATTCAATCATCAGTCTTTGTCATTATAACGTGAAGAAACTGGGGTAGAGCTCATACTGGGGAATATGCTTCTTCATCTCTGGCATATTTTATGGATTTCGTTATTTATCCCAGAGTTCTCCTGGAACCCCTGCCCTGGATGATCCATTTTCAAGGTTTGGAGATGACTGTGGTGAAAGAAAGGTGTTCATTGCTTGATGATAAACAACATGAGAAGAGTGCAAAGAGTCAGCATGTAATTCAGCTTGTAGATGATCTATTATCTTCCAAATCTCGGACCAGGGTACGGATAGTAAGGAAAACGTGTTGCGGAAGAAGCAGAGTCCGATATCTATGATAATTTTTCATGTAAAATTTTCAGCGAACTACCAGGATGGAAAAATCTCACGTGCATGAATCAAAGGCTAAGATATAATACACGGTAGAATAGATTATGTGAATAGGAAAGTTCAAGCAAAGTTCACGTGAAGATACACTTCACAAATAAATAAATTTGCGAACATTTGTTGCGTGAAAATATACTTCGCAGATAAATAAGTTTGTGAACATTCGTTGCGAGAACATATACTTCGCAAATGTTTGTTTCACTTAAATCTTCTTCGCAAGTATCGGTCACAGGTCCTTGGTGAGAAGTATCACAAGTCTTCTTCGCAAGTGAAACGAAGAAATTTACAAAGTCCAGTTAGTGGGTCTCCTTACAAGTCTCCTTATGTTTTGATAGATATATTCGCAAAGAATTTTTTCTTTGCAAAGAGCTGTTAACTTCGCAAAAAACAAAGTTGGTGCTTATTTCGCAAGATAATTTCGCAAGAGTTGGTTAGAATAGCTAGCATGATGCGGCGGTATGCAAGGAGCAAGTCAAGAATTTATTTCTCATTTCTTCTCAATTTTCAAGCAAATCATACTTCGCAAGAGATAACAACAAGCCACAAAAAGGTAAGTACCACTTCCTTGAATATTTTATTTACAGAAGATAAAAGATTTTTGATTTTATTTACCAAAAGCGATATACTCGCAAGATTTCTACAATTCCTAAGATTTCAAAACTTTTCAAAGATTTTTTAATTTGGTGAAAAGCGATACAATCGCAAGATTCAAAAATGAATTTATCGCAAAAATTTAAAGATCTCAATTTTTTTTTCAAAGACTTCAAAATTACAAAAAAAAGAGAAAATTAAATTCCTATATTTCTATAGAACAATTTTGATTTAAAGATGTGATATGGATACTTCTCATACTTCTTATACTAAACATTTCATGAAAACATTCAACATTTTATATACATGAAAAATTTACGATGAATTTTTAAAAAAGGCGAAAAAATACCGCCAAAAATAAATTTCGAATAAAAGACCGCAATCTGTGATCAGCCTCCAAAAAAGAAAGAGAGCCGCATAAAATTTTATACAGGAAAACCTTTGTGGCGTACACCCTAGTTCGCGAAGCTATATTTCGTAAGAGGCAAAGTCCTAAATTGCGTCATTTAAGGGGGTACCTATAAACGTGGCTAAGGGTAACCGGAACACCACCAAGGGCCCTTAGTACATGGTAAAATTTTAGGGGTACAACCCAATAATGGGGTACCTATCCGGGTTAGACACCTTGGATTCTCACCTAATCTAGCGACATTACGCAATATAAAATGCGGTGTAAGAGGATTTAGGTTGGGCGACTAAGGCATACTGTCTTTCCCAAGAAGTGCAGAAAACGATCAAGGCGCCGAGGTACACGGTTGAGTCAAGAGTGTCGGGTGAGGTTGAACCACATCTGCCATTTTTGACAAGTCTTGGCAAATGATGCACTTGGCCCAAAGATACCCCATAGGGTGCAACCTCGTAAATATAAGCCCTATAGGAAAAAAGGATAAGAGGTTGCGATCAAAAGTCAAGTTGTTGGCGAACCGGATGGGAAGAGATAACCTTGTATGGTCGATGTACGCTTCCTTGAAGGGGCAACCAGGGGGAAGATAAAGGGCATCACCCTCCATTAGGGAGCTGATACGTGCTATAAGACGCAAATGTCACGAGGCTTCTTGTTTGCGAAAACATAAAGGCTTGTCATATTTGTGCAACAAATGAAGTTCTGCGAGCATTCTAAAAAAAAAAAAAAAAAAAAAAAAAAAGAACTCGCAGAATGAAACAAAGAAGTTAAGATGAGATCAATGGGTTATTACATGAAAGTGTAAAAACGTCCTGCGATTTCATCTCAAGACGATAATGTCACGAGGTTGTATATTCGCAAGAATGTTCAAACTTGTCATATTATCACAAACACAAATATTTTATCACAAAAGAGGTGGCAAAATAAGACCTTTACTTAGGAAGGCATGATAAGACCACATCAATTCATGAAATTTATTCCATCAATATCATTAAAGAATTTTTACAAGAATATATATATCATGAAGTCCTAACAAAGAAGACAATTCCATCAAGATCATTGAAGAATTTTGAAGACAATATATATCAAAGAAGACAATTCCATCAATATCATTGAAGAATTTTTACAAGAATATATATCACGAAGTCATACCAGAAGAGGCGATTTCATTCGCGAAAATACATAAGTAAACTTGCGAAGATGCTTATATGAATGGAGGAAATTCAAAGATATATCAATTTTACTGCAGCAAAATGAGCTAAGTAACACAAACATTAGCTATGCATTATAATAGATAAGTATTAACATCATACAAGTATCATACAAGCATCATACAAGCATCATATTTGCATCATACAAGCATCATATTCGCATCATTCAAGCATCATATTTGCATCATAAAAGCATTGCATAAACATTTTATGGCATAAGCATCACATACACCTTTCATAACATAATCATTACATAAATATTATATTCGCACAAGTATTTTACAAAATTTTACAAGATAATACCGCGAAACTTCGCAGAAACATTCATAATTCGCAGGACTATTCATAATTCGCAACAGTATATTCGTAACAGTATGTTCGCAACAGTACATTCGCAACAGTATGTTCGTAACAGTATATTCGCAGCACTATTCAGAAATTCAGAAATTCGCAGAAAACCCCAGAAATTCACAGAAAAATTCAGAAATTTGCATAAAAATTCATAAGTTAGTAAGGTTACCACTTGAGGCAGAGGCAACATAAGAATAGAGACGCAATTTAATTATTCAACATTTTATCAAGGATTTTCCTTCATAGATAAAGAACATAGGCAACTATGGATACCTAAGAAAATATTTTATGTTCTTTATCTTCTCAGCAAGAATCCTCACCAAAAATGGAATAAAAATTTCACATGAACATAGGCAATATTTATCACTCTCATTCAAGGACGAATACTTCTTATATATTTCGAGGATTAAGTACTTCTTATACTTCTTAAGGATACTTCATACTTCTTATATATTTCGAGGATTGAGTACTTCTTATACTTCTTCAAGGATATTTTATATTTCTTATACTTCATACTTCTTCAAGATACTTCACATAATTCATACTTCGTAAGATGATACTTCTAATTACTTCTTAAAGCTTCAGAACTTCGCAAAAGAATAGAGGCAAGTATATACTTTTTGAGTTTGATATTCTTTCGCTTGTTCCTTCATCAACAAAGATAAATGACTACACCAACAACTACAAAAACTAGTTTTTTTATTAAAGATCGCTCTTCAAGCAATATTCAAGAAAAAAGAGGCAAGATGTAGGAGCGGAATATCACAACAAATGGTAACTTACGGAATTGTGGAGAGAAAAGACATCTTGCGAACAAAGAACATTTTGCGAGCAAAGGAAATCACGAGGAAAGCAAAAGAAGTTCGCGAAATGAAGTTACGAAGGTTCGCAAGATAATTATCAAATCCGAAATGGCGGGACAACACAACTGTCATATTTTGTAAGATCATATAAATATCCATTTAGGCATGAGAAGTGGGAGAGATCTTTTGAGCAAGAGAGGATAATTTTAGGAGGAGAGAGAAAATGTTAGGAGAAATTTATTATCTTTATCATCTTCTTCCCCAAGAAATTCTAAAGCTCCAAATATTCATTAATGGAGTTTCAATTGTACAATCATGTAATTACATACAATCACTAGTGAATAACCGTGGATGTAGATCACATTGATCGAACCACGTAAAAATCTTTGTGTCACTTTTATAATTTTAGTACTTTAATTCTTAGTTTCATATCAAATTAATTAGATTTATGAATCATTTTAATGGACTCTACTGAGGGTGTAGTTGTAAGATAATCCGCAACTACACATGGAAAAGGGGAAACCGAAAAGACTTCCATTTTGGACCGCACATACATGAGCATGGGACCTTTAACATATAGGTTGTTTAACTTGTATTTTTCAATGCTCATTGATGCCTATTGCATCTATAAAGGAAATTTACATGATTCTTGATAAATAAAAACATTTGCCGAGATATGTGGATAGACAAATAAGTTTTATTATTATGAGTAATTAACAAAAGATATATGTTAAAAACTTAAAATAACCTAGCATGTTGTGTTTGGTAAGACTGTTATCCATAAGTATTTGATAAGATATATTTAGTGGGATCTTTATTGTCTAATAAATTTATATTTAGTGTAGTCTTTATATAAGAACCAAAATGTATTATAAAAGGAGTATAGAGTGGAAATTCAACTACCTCTCGGGTTTCTCTCCACCGCAAGGAAACAAGGCTGCTGAGCGGTAGAACAAGTGTCGGTATCTGCAAATGTCCAAATTTGGACTTTGAAGCAAACACTTTAAAAAAAAAAGAGAGAGAGAGAAAAATGGGATTATATCAAGAATAATGTGTTAGAGCATTGCTCAGTTGAACTCACAAGTTTTTATATCTCAAGCTTGTTGTCAATGTTAGATGATCAAAACTATATCGATCTTGATTTCTAGTCTACTAAGTCAAGTCTCGGACTAGCATGTTATAATTTGTAGTTGAGTATCAGAGAACACCCTTGAAGACTTAAGATCAATGAACATATTTAGAGGACTTACACATCAGGTATGTGAAGACTAAACCATTCTATTTTACTAACTATCTCACCATGCTATCTATTGAGACTATGTCGTATGTGACTTCTAGTAGATTTATAAAGTAGAAGTTTCGAGTCAAGCTTGTCTTATGAAAAATCTCAAAATATGATTCTAAGAAAAGATATATACAACGGTCCTTAACAATATTAGTTCTATGAATTAATTTGTGAATCAATTAAAATTTGCCCATGCAAATGATTTTATCACTTTGGAATGTTTCAAACATCATAAGAGAGAAATATTAAATTTACTGATAATTTTACTCAGGGTAGGTTGGAAAACCAGTTTGCAAACCATAGATATTTGAGTTTCATAATTACAGGAAGGTTAGCGAACCAGTTCGTAAACCTCAATTTTAGTTGGTAATAGTTCACGAACCATGTTGGTGAACCTGGTGAACTGAATTTTCTAAGATGAAATAATAAGCTAAAAGTTAACGAACTCGGTTCACGAATCATTCTCAATTGAGTTCGGTAGTCTTGTATGGTTGGCGAACCCGGTTCACGAACCGTTGCACCCTGACTCATGAACAAGACATGCGGTTGGAAAATCTATGTACCAACTATCCCAGTTTATATTTTAGTAAATGTGTTAGAGCATAACTCGGTTGAACCCACCAAGTGTTGGTATGTCAAGTTTTTTTTGTCATATTTTAGTGAATCAAAACTCATTTAAAGAGTCACTTGATTATTTATGAGAGTCAACTTCGTATAGGTTATCTATAAAGTTACTAGGATATGAGACTTACAAATATTACGTGAAGACTTGAAGAATGTGAAGAAGTAAAAAACTACAACGCCGACATCATCCTTCCACTTGAGGTTAGTAATATTTGACTTGAACTGTTTCATTCCTAACATATATTTCAAGTCGTGCATATTGAAAACATAACTGCGAAGCTGTGTATAATTATACTTTAGTTAGACATAGTATTAAGGAATTACAATACGAAGTATAACGTCTATCTTTTGAATTTTGTATATAAGACATCGACATGATCGAATGAATGCTATTGTGATTATGTATGGGTATTGGTGAAGATTTCGTCCTAGGAAACAATGTTTTTACATTCGTTTAAAGGAAGTACAATACATAAACTTGTGTTATGAATCGAAAGGGAATTGCTTGGCTTATTGGTATTGTTATTCATTGCAAATCTTTGGATTACCAATATGTGTGTTTAGTATAACCACTCATAACTTGTTTATGTATCTTGGTAAAACTACTCACAAGGATTGACATTTATATTAGTATGACTTTTATTAGTGAAACCGATCTTAAGTAATCACCTGAGATGGTATGATCTATTTACTGTAATTGGTATGACCAACTCTAGACATTGAGGAACCGATCCTAGTAAGAGGTGCAACCGATCACAAGTAGGGGAATCGATACTTTTAAGAGGTGCAACAAAATCTTAGTGATTGGTAACCGATCATATTACTTGTGCAGCCGAATACAAGTTAGATACTATATATATATGTGGTAATCGATCCTAGTACCTAGTCAACCAATTTTTTGAAAGCTAGTGTGAATGATCCTAGTACCCACATGGAAGTAGAACCGAAACTTGTTTTGGTAGAACCTTTTAAACCCATGATTGGTGATTTGATAGGATAATCAATCACATAGTTCTTGGAATTCAGATGAACCAATTCTAAGCTTGTTTGGGAGTGTGGCAAATCAGTTCCAAGATTGTAAATATGAAAAATGATTTACAAAGTAAAGATGTCGACATACTTTGAACATGTGCAGTAACTCTTATCTTTTATTGTTCAAATATATTCCTTAATAGCTAAAGGAGAATCCCGGATCGAAATAAATTGAGAATCTTTTAATTAAGGTTTCAGTTTTCAGCAATTAAAATGCATATCTTTAGAAAATAAAAATTAGTAATGTGCATTTACTAGTTGGATATTTTCTACTGAGATTTCAGTCAATATTTGTACAGAGCATTTCCAGGAATTATGAAAACCGTTTTTGACCTTATTGGATATCTTTGAGAATATTCGGTTTTGGAAATTCCTTGGTGTCCAAACTTCCTTGGTCTATAAATATTGAAGTTTGCATTTCGAGAAAACTAATCCTCAGAGCCATCAAAACTACCTAGTTATGTTGTTACTGGTGGAGCCGTATATTCGGAGAGGAAAGTACCATAATTAGGCGAAATCTCTTACGACCGCTCGTTTTAAAGACTTCTTTTGGGATTGGGAAGCTCTACGAGTACCGTTGGTGGGAAACTAGATAATTATAGTTTATTATTAGTTTTCGATTGAATTGATTGAATAACGGTTGTTGAACTTTGATTGCATCTAGTTTGTTTATTCTTGAGAATCTTCTCTTCTGATATAAGATTCACTCAAACTAGATCGAAGTTTTGACGGGGATCTTTAGACTCTTTATAGATCTAAAGACGTCTTGTGATAATCCATTGTTAACAGACTCCGTTCTATGCGTGATTGATCACAATAGATTCAAGTTGTTTGTATGAAGGTGTTTATTGAATATCTAAGAAGATTTGAAGACAAAGAATATTTTTGATTTGGGTTCATAATCTTTGGTGTGCACAAAACTTGATCGGCTGGGGTGATTTAAGATTTTTCAAAGTTTTCGTAGTAGTAATTAAGATTCGTTCTCTCAAACTTGTTAAGATTAATTTTAAAGGAATAAAATAGAGAGTCACTGGGTCTTAGATTCCACCGAATTCATATCATAGGGCTCAATTATTTGTTCTCAACAATTATCGCTCAATAAATAAATAAAACATCGACTCTTGTTTTGCCAAAGTAGATCCTCAAAACATTAATTGTATCCTCTAAGCATAGATTATCTAAACAAAGCATAACTTATCTAATTGAATCACAACTAATTTTATCGAATCATAAATCAATTCAAAATAAGTGCAAAAGTCAAATAAAAAATAGAATAAATTCACCCGTGTGTGATGTTCGGTTTCCTCCATCGACCCAGTGTTGGGGTTTAGCTTCTCATGATAAATACACACTCAAAAATATAATTTATGGCTCAAATGGTGTTTTTATTAAAGAAAACTAATAATACAATGAATCTGCAACGCTGTATTGGCGTTACAAAGTTCACTGTTATAATAGATATTGCAAATGTAAAATAAGCGTGCCAAACTGATCACACAAGTAATTGTCGATGAACGACGATTCTGCTGCGACGATCGAGTGGACGTCAAATTTCTTCTTCTTCTTCTTCTTCTTCTTCTTCTTCTCGCTGCAGCAGCAGAGAAGTTGCTTTGCAACTCTCTATTTTCTTCCCCAAAATCTCGATGTCTTTCTATGACCCCAAGCAACACTTTATATACGCAACATCTCCCGAATATCTAAAAAAATCTTCACAGTAATTCGAGAATATTTTCTTTAACTCGGGGATGATATTCTTCCATATTTATGTGATTCTTCCCTTGTTTATTTCCTCCACGCATCTGTGCACACTCCTTACGCGCTGAATACAACTCCAAGAAAGAGTAAAACTCGTGCATGCATGGCATATTCACGTAATCTTCTTAACAGAACCCCATGAAACTCTCGCACTCTGTTTTCTCCAATCCACGTAACCATCCCACTTTTATCGATTCCAACTCATATACCAGCCATGTTTTAGTCAAACAAGATATACTAGACTGATTTTATCGATTTAATCTCCTTTGTAAATTTCCAAATCCAAAACAGCACCTCTCGGGTCTTCAACTCCCTGATTTGCTTCAAATCTGAATATCCAACCCATTTTAGCCAATTCTGGTCTAAACGACGACCATTACCATCCCTGTTGAGTCAAAATAAATAGACCCAATGAGTTTCAACGATTGAATCTCTTTAGAAGATTTCCAAAACTCGAACACTGATTTTGTTCTTGGCTGCAAAATATTCCCGCCAAAATTCCTTTAGTGTTTCCTTGATTTCCTGATTATCTAGCCAATTTTGATCGAAACAATTACCCATACCAGACCTGTTTAGGTACCAGAAACAAACCCAATTGATTTCAGCGCTTTAATCTCATTCTAACACCTCCAAATCTTCAACCCTAGTTCTGCACCCATTTTCCCGCAAAAATTTGAAATTCAAACGAAGAAGATGACTTCCCCTTATCCAATTCGGGAGTGCGATAGCAATTAGGGTGTAAATATCAATTCCTGGGGTGTGAATAACCACATGTTCCAAATAACAAAGAAGGTGCCCCTTAGCAACTGGACACCCCTTAGTAATTGAGGTGCCCCTTAACCGACATTGAGAGTCCGAATAACACGTGTCCTCCGGAGTACAAAAAAACCACTTTTCGAGCATCTTTCTCCATAAGAGCTTATTTGACAAAAACACCTACAAACAAGATTATTAGTGATAAAATGAGTCCTAGCTAATGTATTTATTGGTGAAAATGTGTCGCACTTTCGTGCTCATCATGGGGAACCAACTATAATCGATTTATCTTTGTGATAATCTTGATTGATTAGTTGAGCAGATCAACAACAATACCTTTTTTTGTGATTCGAAGTATTTATTACAAAGTCTTGATAATTACTTTGGTAGTTGTTATTGGATAGATCTAAGAACCTGACAAAGTAGTTTATTGGGATAAACGGAAGAGCCTTTTGTCAAACTCATATCACTTGATTGAAAAGAGTTGTTACTGAACAAATTTGTTGTTCCTTTACTATTTGGAATACAAACCAAATGAATTGTTCCAAGTGCGTGACTTATTGCAACTTGGAGGCGCAGGATACAAACGGAACTTGGTGAACTATAGGTTTAGTTGCTTGGTCTCAACTATACGAAGTTGGTTTAGATTTTGTATAACTGCTTAATCCTGAGAGTATTCAATTATGGACAAGGTCCGAGGTTTTTTTTGCATTTGAGGTTTCCTCGTTAACAAAATCTTGTTGTGTCTTTTAATTTTCTATTTCCGCAATTATAATCGTTTGATTATAATTAGAAGTAAAATACACAAACATTAATTCATATTTACTTGATAGCAATCCCATTATGCTTGGTTAAGTCTGAACCAATTATCAAGGAAACATACTTCGTTGTTGTATTGTCTCGATCTTGTATCCATAGTCAATCACACAAGTTATCTTGTTGTCGTATTGTATCGATCTCGTATCCATATACGATCACACGAAGTGTGAACCGATTAGTTGTATTGTATCGACTCAGTCCATAGACTCACTTTCGGAGAAACGACTTATAGGTGGAAAAGTTTTAGATTGAGGTATTTTTGGGTACCCTCGTCTTTTCAAAATACTCAAAGACTTATTTTCATAATATGTTTAGCATTACTAGAACACTCTTAAACAATTCTAAGACTTCATTGATCACTTAAAAACTTGTGTGTGCATCGTGATTAAACTCTGAAGTGTTTGAATGAATATCAATTTTTTCTTAGTTAGTTGGCTAACTTGCCAAACCGAATGGTCACTATACACGGTTCAGTAACTAAACCTAGCTAAGTGTATATTCTTCTATTGTATTTTTCAAGAATAGTGTTTGTTTGATTCTCAAATTATCTTAACTTGAATTCTAAGCTAACCATGACCTTGGAAAAACTACTCCCTCCGTCCCACTATTAAGTGACCTAGTTTAAGTTTGCACAATTTTTAAGGCAAGCAATGAAAATAGTACTTTTAAGCATTTTTTACAATTATACCCTTATGGATAATAACTAGTGAAATTTAGAAATGATTTATCTCTCAAACTACTCCACGGATATTCGCAAACTTCACACCATTGAAAATCATTTTAAAACACATACGTAACGAATATAAACATGCCTATCAAATTATGCATATTTCTTATAATTAACTAAAAGGATAATTTTAGAAATATCTCCTTGTTTAGTGATATAGGTCACTCATTAGTGGGACAAAATCTAAAATCAAATAGGTCACTTAATAGTGGGACGGAGGGAGTATAAAATACTCTTTCAACTGGTAAAATTAATCCTTGGCTATTTGTGTCCTAGTTGATTCTAGAGTCGTCCTCTATTGACCTAGGTTTCCTATGACAAACATAATTAGGTCTACGACTAAAACAATTCACTTTGGGATTTATGAAGCCATGTCCAACTATCTTTACCTTGATAGTTCATGAATTCTGATATTTCTTTTCTATTATCGAGGATCTCAGAATCTCTTCCAGGCAAGATAGATAAAAATCATAAAGTTTTATTCATCTCAAAATTTGTGATTCCTCAAGATAGATATCTGAAAACTGATCTTAGTTGATTTTTTGAAGATTATTCTTGAGAGGTGTTTAGTATCTAGGATGCTCTATCGGAGTCGTAAGTTCTATATTTGTGAGGTTTGCAAGATTTTTCTATCGCAAATAGATTTCCACACCTTGATATTTGATCTAAAGGGAAATCAAATAGGCTTATCTGTTAGAGGCAGATTGGTATCAAAATTCTTCACTGCGGCTGAAAAACTCTTAGGCTGTAAAGCACATCAACTAAGGGAATCGAGTGCGTAGAGCCTTGCGAGTTTCAAGAGACGTAATGAGCACGACTATAATTGAATTGCTTGGAGGGTGGATTCAGTCTTAACAACATTCCATACCGAAATATGGTAGTAGGCTAGTGTCTATAGTGGCTTAATACAATGTGGTGTTCAATCTTGATGAGGTCCTAGGGTTTTTATGCTATTGCGGTTTCCTCGTTAACAACATTTCTGGTGTCTTGTGTTTTTATTTTTCTGCATTATATTTGTAGGATCAAAATATCACAAGAAGGATATATTTGTGAAGCTTGATCAACAACACTTTGCGAGCGTCATAGAATAATTTGAAGAATGACATAACAGATGACGATTGTAGAAACATGAGAAAAGTGTGATGACTTTGCGATGTTTACAGTGCTTTCGAAAATTAACAATACAACTCTTGTGAGAATATCGCAAGTCAGATCCTAAAATAAAGGACAGATTAGCTGTCATCCACTATGTAATTCCCTATATAAAGAGTTGAATAAACTGAAGGAAAGGGAGATCTTTTTCGAGGTTGAGCAAGTCATTAGGATAGAGAAAGTAAAGAGAGCGATTGTATTCTTGTTTTCTTCCATTCCTTGTAATTTTTCTGTGAATCATTAATAAAAGTGTTGTTCTTAATCTTTTAAAGATGTGTTGATTATTATGAATTCTTGTGAGGGGTGTAGTCTGGGATTTCCTGTCTCTTTTAATATGAATTTCTTGTAAAATTTATCATCCCTGCGATATGTAGTAGCAGGAAATCCCACACTACACCCCTCACAAGAATTCATAATAATCAACACATCTTTAAAAGATTAAGAACAACACTTTTATTAATTGATTCACAGAAATATTACAAGGAATGGAAGAAAACCAAAATACAATCGCTCTCTTTACTTTCTCTCTCCTAATGACTTGCTCAACACTCGAAAAAGATCTCTCTTTCCTTACGTTTGTTCAATTCTTTATATAGGGAATTACATAATGGATGATAGCTAATATGTCCTTTATTTTAGGATCTGACTTGCGATATTCTCGCAAGAGTTATATTGTTAATTTTCGCAAAAACTCCAAACATCGCAAAGTCATCACACTTTTCTCATGTTTCTACAATCATCATTTGTTACGTCATTCTTCAAATCATTCTGCGACGCTCGCAAAGTGTTGTTGATCAAGCTTCGCAAATGTATCCTCCTTGCGATATTCTGATCCTACATCTTGCCTCTTCTCATGTCTTCTCTGCGAAGGAGAGAATGTCATGAGAAACTATTTTTCAAAATGCTGCAGTTGTTCATTTTTTTATTTCAACTTCTTTTTCCATCGACAAGGTCCCGTGGATTAAGCATAACAGTCAACACGTGTTTACTATTCTAATAATTACCGACACGTTTGGTATTAACCGGTCACCTTCTTTTGTCTATTTTAAGAGAGATCTGAAGGAAAGATAATTTCTTTCTTTTGTTTCGTCTTCTTCGTCTTCGTACCCTCTGCAAATCTTCATCATCTGCAATTTTCTTTTTCTTTATCAAATTCATCTTCTTGCTACTGTTCTTCTCCGCATTCATGGAATCTCCAAGGTTAGTTCTCCTTCTTTTGCTGAAACTGATTTTGTTTTACTAAATTCATCTTGTTTGTTCTTTATGTAATTACCATACTGTTTCTATTTCAGCAAAAGCACTTCCAGTATTAAATTTACAGTTCAAAATCCTAATGCTCCCAAAGGATCACATCCCAAGGTTCTTGCGAGAAAGAGAAAGTATGCGAATGACAAGGTAGTAAGAAACACAAATATTTTTAATAACAATACACCCCTCATCCAACATATCATGTTCATGGTTTTAGCAAGTCCGCAACTAAACCAAAAGGAGAAATAACAATGAGAATTTTGTTGGGAGAAATTGAAACACAAATACACTATGTGTGGTGGATATGGAATCACAATATAACATGTTGTTGGGAAGATCATGGATACACGCAATCAAAGCTGTAGCATCAACATTACATCAGTGCATCAAGTTTCCTATGCCAAGCGGGATTGGAGAAATTAGGGGAGATATTGAAGGTGTGAAACTATGTTATCAAATTGAAGTAAAAAATTATGAAGGACGAGTGAAGAAGAGAAAAGCTCGCAAGAAGATGGTGAAAGAAGTAAGGAAAGAAGAGGAGTTTAAAATCTACATGATAAGAGCAGAAGAAGGAAAAGGAATACCCAACGAAATTTCGCAGGAAGGGGATAAACCAGCGAAAATTATAAAAAAACCGACATCAATGGGAGAACTTGAAGCAAGTTACACAGCAGCAGAATCAACAAAAGAAGTAAACATTGGAACTGAAGAGAAACCTAAAATGTTGAAAATTGGAACTAAGATGGATACAGATGAGTAAGAAAGAACCGTCAATCTCTTGCGAGAATATAAAGATATTTTCGCATGGAACATGGATGAAATGACTGGAATAGATTCATCAGTTGCATGTCATAAATTGGAGATCAACAAAGATGCAAGACCATTTAAACAAAGGATAAGAAAAATCGCAACAACTTACCATCCCAAAATAGAAGAGGAACTGCAGAAAATGCTGTATGCAGGAATTATAAGACAAGCAAAATACCCGGAGTGGATAGAAAACATGGTTGTGGTTCCAAAGAAAAATAATGGGATAAGAATTTGTATAAACTTTACTGATCTAAACAAAGCTTGTCCTAAAGACAGTTTTCCATTGCCAGATATACCTCAAATGGTCGAATCAGCAGCAGGAAATGATAGAATATCTTCTCTAGATGGGTATAAAGGATATAACCAGATTCCTCTCGCCGAAGAAGATCAAGAACATACTACTTTTTTCGCTCCAAGAGGATTATATTGTTATACAAAAATGCCATTTGGTTTGAGGAATGCAGGAGCAACATATCAAAGGATGGTAGAGAAGGTATTCGCAAAGTGGATACATAAAATATTAGTGGTGTACGTAGATGACATGTTGATAAAAAAGTAAAGAAGCTAAAAACCATGTACAAGATCTTAAGGAGATTTTTGAACAGATGCGGCATTTTAACATAAAGGTGAATCCAGAAAAATGCATTTTTGGAGTTGCATCAGAATTTTTTTTAGGATACATTGTATCCAAGGAAGGAATACAAGTTGATCCAGAAAAAGTGCAAGCAGTTCACGATATGCCAACACTAGCGACAATAAAAGATATGCAAAAGTTAAATGAACTCTTAGCTTCGCTGGGAAGGTTCATCTCGCGATTATCTGATAAATGTAAACATTTTTTCAGCAAACTAAAAAAGGGAACAAAATTCAGATGGACAGATGAATGTGATAAGGCTTTTCAATGAATAAAAAAATACCTGGCAAATACATCTATTTTACAAATTGCAGAACCGGGAGAGGAGATGCTAATCTATTTTGCGACAAATTCGCATCCATTAAGTGTTATACTATTGCGAGTAGATCCAGGAGTTGAAAAACCAATTGACTACATCAGCAAGATGTTTAATGTTACATCATCAAGATTTAGGGACCATGAAAGATCATCCAGGAGAGGCACCTTGGATTTTCAGCTTCATCATATGACTTGAGCTGGACAACTAAGGTAAGAAGGACTCTCCTAAGGGGTGTATAGTATGACCAAAGCGCTGAGGTACACGGTTGATCCAAGGGTGCCCGGGACGGATGAACCTACCCTGGCCATTCTTGGAAAGTATTGGCTATGATGCACTCAGCCCAAAGAAAACCCCACTTAAGGTGCATTATCGTAACCATAAGCCATATAGGCAAAAGGGATAAGAGGCTACGAACACAACTAGTTGTTGTTAAGACTGGATGGGAGGAGTTAGTCTTGTATGGCTGATGTACGTCTCCTTGAAAGGGAAACCAGGGGGAGATAAGGGCGGCACCCTCCATTAGGGATCTGATAAGTGTCTTAAGACGCAAATGTCATGAGACTTTTTACTCACGGGAGTATTAGGAATTGTCATATTTGTGCAACATTCCTGAAGAGGCAATAATACAAAAGAAAAGATAAGACGAGACCAAGGGGTCATTACATGCAAGTGTAAAGACGTCTTGTGATTCCGTCGCAAGACGGGGGCTTTAGTTTCGCAAGAAAATTTAGGCCTATCATATTATCGCAGCAAAACTACATAAGAACAAAAACTTAAGGCAAGATCAATGGGTTTCTACATGAAAGTGTAGAGGCGTCCTGCGATTTTGTCGCAAAAGAGAAAAGATGGCAAAATAAGACCTTTAATTAGGAAGGCAAAATAAGACCACAAAAAATTTATAAATACTAACTATACTTTATGCAGGTCATTCATTGCTAGAAAGATAATGAGAGGCAAGTATGGGAATTAATAAACAAAGTGACATTATCTTTATCGCAACTTTCTCGTAAGTTATTTCTCGCAAAAAGCAAAATTAATTCCAAAAGAGGTTTAACAGTTAAACCCAATAAATTCTGCACAATTGAAATCTGTTAACTATTGTAGGTATGCGCACCTGTACGTGTACTGGCATAACCAAACTCGGTCCGGCTAATTAAGTATGCATACCCGTTTGCATACTTGAGTTGGCTACTTTCTAAAATCGATTGTACATGAACTTAAACATTTATAAAAATAAGGAATGCAATCTTTGTAAACCGTGGCTATAATGTTCATGAATTGATTCGAGTGAATCAAACCGATTTTGATTCAACTGTGTTCTTGTATACTTCTATGAGAATATAGCAATTGAACGGATCTTTAACTAGTTTCATTTGAGTCATTTGAACTAGTTATGGTTAAGATGAATAAGGTTGATATGAGAGTAATCATATGGCTAACTTCGGTTAACTATTGTTGAGCCAACATGATGTACACGTTTGGGTACGGTTACAAAAACCTAAATATGGGTACATTTCATTTGTGTGTAACAAGCTAAGTTCGGTCTAACAATTGAAATATATTAGCTTGGTTGAATCAGGTTTTTCATCTAACGGTGAATATTGAATGCTTTGTTACCAAGGTAACTTGGATTGCAAACCCTAATTTGAAAACTATATAAAGGAGAACTCTAGCAACTGGGAAACCAAATCCCCACACCTCCTGTGTGTTACTAGTTGCATCAACTAGAGTTAGTTCTCCTTTAACCTTAGGTTTCTATCGAGACCCTGTAGGTTAACGACTTCAAAGACTTCATTGGGATTGTGAAGCCAGACCCAAATATTTTCTTTGTAGTTGCGCATTCTGATCTTGCCCGATTTTATCGTCTGAGTACTATCTTCTCTAAGATTTCCTCGAGATTTAATCTCCGATAGGCAAGATAAAAAGTAATCACAAACACCTTCGTCTAATCGTTTGTGATTTCACAATATATAGTTTCACCATCAAACGATTTATATTATTGTGAGGTGATTGATAATACTAGGCTGTTCTTCGGGAATATAAGTCTGGTTTATCAATTTCTTCATGTTCACCTTGGTTTATCAAAATATAGAACAAAAACTCATAGGTATTTCCGTGGAAGACAAATTTATCTATTCCAACACTACAAAAATAATAATTTTTAGCCACGACCCTATTGCCACGAATTAGTATATCCGTGGCTATTGATCACCTATTTGCCACCCCCAATTCATACTCGTGGCAATAGATCACCTCTTTGCTACGGCTAGATGAGAATTTTCTACGGGTTCAGCTTTATAGCTTATTAATCTACCGAATGACCTCTAGTAACGACATGGTGGGCCGTAGGTATTATGGGCTTTTTGTTTCGGGATAAAAGAAGAGTGTCGTAGCTAATGTTCTTCAAACTATAATCCGTAAAATTCTCCACGATCCCTCCAAGAAGAGAAATAACTCCCCAGTTTCTCCTCAACTCTCATCATCCCTCTTCTTTCCTCGATTATGCGCATAAAAGAAAAGAAAAGAAAAAATCAATGCTGTGAAGCTCCCTACAGAGAAGAGAATCTTTCAAGTAAGTTGGGGTATGAGTAGAATCGGTTCTTCTTGATTTGATTTTCTGAATATATGGTTTAAAGCAGTACTGGTTCATTTTTTAATTAACATAATTGTATATCGGTATCCAATTTTGTTGTACTGGTTAATGGTCTTATCTTTTTTAATTCGAACTATTTTCTGATATTGGATCAGACTTGGAGTAAGGAAATCCACAATTTCTTACTTCAATTGTTTACTTTTGAACCCTAAATACCATGAAAATCAAATCAAAACTGTACCATATGTTCTAAGTTTACTCAACCTTGACAATGAAAAGATCATTTTACAAACACTAGATGCTAAAATCTCATACGGGTAAGTGATCTTCATCTCTGTTTTATTTCTTCGAAAAATCTGGATTGTTCAATTTTTAGGTCCTAAAATTCAACTGATTCTCTATTATAAGTTTGTAATTCAATTTTGAAATCTAATATGGAATTTTGAAATTGATGGAGTTGATTTTAGAAGGAAGAAGAATAGAAGGATAATAAGAGAAAGTGGTGGTTCATCAGAAAAAGATGAACATCCTAAAGATTGATGGTGGACATTTGTAGCACTGGGTAGTCCCCCACCTTTTTTGGGTAGTCCCCAAAAGATGGTTCTAAAAGAAGAGTGTCGTAGCTAATGTTCTTCAAACTATAATCCGTAAAATTCTCCACGATCCCTCCAAGAAGAGAAATAACTCCCCAGTTTCTCCTCAACTCTCATCATCCCTCTTCTTTCCTCGATTATGCGCATAAAAGAAAAGAAAAGAAAAAATCAATGCTGTGAAGCTCCCTACAGAGAAGAGAATCTTTCAAGTAAGTTGGGGTATGAGTAGAATCGGTTCTTCTTGATTTGATTTTCTGAATATATGGTTTAAAGCAGTACTGGTTCATTTTTTAATTAACATAATTGTATATCGGTATTCAATTTTGTTGTACTGGTTAATGGTCTTATCTTTTTTAATTCGAACTATTTTCTGATATTGGATCAGACTTGGAGTAAGGAAATCCACAATTTCTTACTTCAATTGTTTACTTTTGAACCCTAAATACCATGAAAATCAAATCAAAACTGTACCATATGTTCTAAGTTTACTCAACCTTGACAATGAAAAGATCATTTTACAAACACTAGATGCTAAAATCTCATACGGGTAAGTGATCTTCATCTCTGTTTTATTTCTTCGAAAAATCTGGATTGTTCAATTTTTAGGTCCTAAAATTCAACTGATTCTCTATTATAAGTTTGTAATTCAATTTTGAAATCTAATATGGAATTTTGAAATTGATGGAGTTGATTTTAGAAGGAAGAAGAATAGAAGGATAATAAGAGAAAGTGGTGGTTCATCAGAAAAAGATGAACATCCTAAAGATTGATGGGATGAGTTTTCTAGAAGGAATACTGGTATGGGTTTTTCATTTATGTTGTTACGACGTCTACTGTATGTATTCATGGTTGCTGTTATAATTTATGAAATTTGAATGAGTTCTTGTTTGTGGTGTAATTTTGTTGTGTGTTTATTATTGGTAGAACATATACACACAGTTGTACTTGTTGGGAATTGTGGCTTAATCTAACTTTCCTGCATACACATTAAAATCTACTGAAGCAGATTTGAATAAGGAATCTGAGTACTTCCCCAAACTTGTAAGAAATTGTTTTGCTTGTCTGTTTGATTTCCTAGTACGGAAGTCGTACAATTAGAATCATTTCAAACCAAAATTCTAATTTGGTTTTAAAATGGTAATCGGTGATCTTGCTTTGAGATTCTATATTGCTGGTAATGCTGATCTCTTCTTCTTGCTTACCCAAATTTTTTATTTGGTTTTAAAATGGTAATCGGTGATCTTGCTTTGAAATTCTATATATTCAACTGTGGTGGTAATGCTGATCTCTTCTTCTTGCTTTAGAGTTTTGAGTAATATCTTGTGTCATTCATCTGGGATCTTCCTGGTGATAACCATCATATATTAACTCAAATCCCTGTATTCATTTTCAAGTTATTAAGCTCTTTGATTTAGTATTTAGTTTATGAAATCTTTGTTGGTGTGTTTGCTATTACAGGGAAAGCAAAGATGGTAAAGACCAAGTGGTATAGCTTGTGAAGCAGAAAGTATCCGAACAGGTATGAACAAAGTCTCCAACAGGTCTGAGAACAAACTGAAGACAAGCTATGGGCCTATGGCACCAGAAAGCAATGTGAAAAGTTAGCGGAGATATTTCTAGTTCAAATATATGTGCCTTTGGTGGTAAGAAGAAATTTTTTACCACACACCACTTCATTGCTAATTAAACTGTTCTGTAGTTTGTATTAGGTTCGATTTATGTTCTTTTTTCCTGTCATCATTTAAATTCCTATTTATCATCGATTTTTTTGACCCCTCCATTAGCCTTACTTGAAATTCTGTTTAGTGATTCCATCCTCTTCTTGTGGACTTACCATGGTTAGTTCTGTTATTTCTTTTTCCAAAATTTTGAGGTAACAACTATTCTTAATTTGTATAGGATATGTTTCATATAATGTTTTATATACCCCTTTTGCAGTTATTGATTTGTTCTTCTTGCTGTGTCAGACTCGGAAAACACCAAATCGAGTCAAGTCAATGCTAATTAAGGACGAAAAGATCAAGGTTTGGTTTCCTGATCATCAATCTTAAGAATAATTGTGGTTCTGAGATTGTGCAAACTGTGGTTCTGAGATTGTGCCTAATTATATTCATGATGATTCTCCAGTGCAGGCATCTGTAATGCAATTCTTTTTGTTTTGATTACAGTATATACTAGGTAAGATGGTGTCTGAAATTTTTACTAATTTCCACTGGCACTGAACTATGTGGGATTATACGCCGTCTTGCTGATGTTTATCTTTGCGGGTTAACAATACGAAGTGAAGTTGTCATCCACTTTTCTCGCATATGCTACATGAAGATTTTAGGATACCCGATCCAGTCCTCCATTAAAGGTTCAAGCGGATGCAAAGATTTCTCATAAGCTGTTAGAGTTCCAGAGAAACCAGTTTATGTTGGTTTTTTTTATCTGTTCTCTTTTGTTTCATTATAGTGAACTGACAATTATAATATTCGACTCAGAAGATTGATTGTATTTGAATCTTCTTAATGTATTTTTAATTTTTAATTCCTTAATGAATGACAGATTTTATATATTTTTCTGCGTGTACTTTTGGTGAATGATTTCAGTATGAAACGGAAATACTTGCTAAAATCTAGCCATGGAAAACTACAATGAACTGAATATATATATATATATATGTATAGAAGTTGAGAAGTGGACTTTGCCATGGCCATAAGATGTGGCAAGGATGTTAAATCATGGCGCACGTGTGCTCATTAGTGACGGCAGCATGCAGTAGCAAATAGTTATGTGGAAGAAAACCGTGGCTAACAACGTGGCAAATACTATTAGCCAGCGTCACTAAAACTACAATGAACTGAATATATATATATTGTATAGAAGTTGAGAAGCCAGCCATAAGCCGTGGCAAATTATCTTTTGCCACGGATATTTGACCAATTGCCACGGTTCTTCAGCGTCACTAAAACTCAGTATTTTTGTAGTGCAATATACTTTTCTGTGTGAGACAGATTTGTTTATCTAGTCTTTGACTTTGGGTCGTAGAAATTCTTAGTTGTGGGTGATATCATCTAAGGGAATCAAGTGCGTAGTATCATACTGGGATCAGAGACGTAAGGAATGCAACTGTACCTTAAATTAGTGTGAGATTGATTAGGGTTCAACTATAGTCCAGTCCGAAGTTCATTGGTAGTAGGGTAGTGTCTGTAGCGGCTAAATACAGTGTGGTGTTCAAAATGGACTACGTCCCGGGTTTTTTATGCATTTGAGGTTTTCCTCATTAACAAAATTCTGGTGTTTGTGTTATTTCTTTTCCGCATTATATTTTGTTATATAATTGAAATATCACAGTTTGTGGGTTAAGATCAATCAATTAGATAATCCAACCTTTGGTTGTTGATTTAAATTGATTGACACTTGAACATTGGTTTTTGGTACCGTTCAAGTTGTTTCACATAATAATCATGCTCATGGATTTCTATCTGTTTGATTTGCTGAATATATTGTGAAATAGAGATATTAAACTCTAGTATATACTTTTCTCTAGATTGAGTCTGACTATCTAGTTGATTCTCTAGAAAGTATATTGGAGTAAGTCCTCTCCGATTTCCAAACGAATTATTGGGTGTGGTTGTTAGACCCCCGCATTTTCAATTGGTATCAGAGCAGGAAAACACATTAAAGACCTTACAAGTCTATGTTTGTAGTGATATGATATGGACATAAGTGTTATCTCTGATAAACGTATCACCAGAAGAAAATGTCTTGTTTCTATAAAATATGTTAAAGAGAAAGATTTGTCAATCTTGAATATAGATGACCCCGGTGTTCCCATGAAATAGACTTGCATTGATAAGTGTCTCACTGACTTCCTTACTGACGAGTATGACTCTAAAGTTGAAAGGAATGAAGACAAAAAGAGTGCAGTTATTCTTAAACTTGTGAGAATCCAGGATGATAATGTCAATAGGTTGAAACACAAGGTCAATGTTCTTGTTGGTATAATAAATGAGCGTGACTCTTTTCTAAAAATTCCTCGTGAGGAAAACGCCTCTGTCTGGCCTTCACAGACCTTGCATGAGAAAAAACTCAAAGTGGATGCTTTGAAAACTGAACTTCTTTTGAGTAAGCTCTCTATTCAATACTGTTCCAAAGAGTCCACTATACTAACTGCTCCTGATTTAACTGGAAAATTTTCTAGTTCAGAAGCAAAGTTGAAATCCCTTCTTGTCGAGAAAGATGTGCATGTGTCTTCCTGTAATCAAGGAATGTCCACATCACATGGAAGGAAGAATCCTCCCAACGATAGTTTTAAGACTGTTCTGTCTAATCACTCAGGTGATCAGAAAGTGTGTCTCTTTTGTGATTCAAAATGGCTTGGTGAATGAAAGAGGAACTCTAGGTTGAATGATAATTCTATTATTAGTCTTCAACACACCTTAGATTTAATTCTCAAATGTGTAACTGACATTCGTATGTCCAAACCGATTGGTTATAGTACTCACCATGTGTGCCCCAGGAAATCCAGTTCAATGTGTTCCTCAAATGTTCAGATGCGAAGTAGTCTTCCTAAACCAATTCGTTAAAGAAGAACTCATGATTATTCTTTAAAGAATGGAGATTATGTTGTTCATAATGTGAATACGGTACCAGAAGAAAAAAGCAAGGGAATTTTGAATGGAAGCCTAAAAAGGATAATTGAAGGATATAAGGATATTATCAACAAGCAGTCGACTCCATCTGGTCATATTTCTTTAGGTAAGAATCAACATTATGCGTCATATTTTGATGATAGTAAATGTTATGACAACTTTTCACATCATAACGGTTTTCCTCCAAAGTTCAGGAGAAAGAGGTTTAACCGGAGAAAACGTTCACTAAATGAGCTCAGGGCTCATACTTGTGCTAATTAATCACAAGGTTGACACTCTCAATAAAAATCCTGACAAGAGTGAGATTTAATCAGGTATACTTGGTGACGAAATGTTTCTCTGATTTTCTATGCTAGTCTCTTATCATTCTTAGCTGGAGGATCATTTACAAATATTTCTGCTTAAGTATTTGTAATTTGATTTTGACAAATCGTTGTTTTCTTAATCTTAAATCTTTTTGCAGTTTCAAAATAGCTACTCTTGCTCTAAAATTGTTCTCTTGTAAGAATATAATTTTTTATTAAGCAAAGATCTATGAGTTTTCTTACATAGGAAAACATTATCACTGAATAGACGTATTAATTGAGTCTTTCTTTTTGAGTCACCTATGATTAATGGGTTAAGTTTGTGTTCGTACGGGTATCGTTGTTACATGTCATGAACTGAACTTGGAAACCCTAGTCTCTAGGTTGCTGTAAAGCCATTTAAATACCAAACCCATCTTTTGAAAAGTACGCATACTTCAGGCTAATTTTTGAGTCAAGAATGGCATCTTCTTTAGGATCTTGTTATTTTCCAAGAGGTTTTCTTGATAAGGGTTTTGGTCTCACACTCAAAAATGGGGAAGGAGGAACTCTCGTGGAAGTTGATGACATGTATTCTCAATATCCTAATAACTTGTCAGATATTGAGGATGATGAAGAGATTTTGAAAAGACGAGGGTACCCAAATATACCTCATTCTAAACCTTTTCCACCTTTAAGTCCTTTCTCTGAAAGTGATTGTTTATGTACTGAGTCGAGACAATACAACTAATCGGTTCACAATTCGTGTGATCGTCTATGGATATAAGATCGAGACAATACGACAACAAGATAACTTGTGTGATTGACTATGGATGCAAGATCGAGATAATACAACAACGAAGTATGTTTACTTGATAATAAGTTTGGACTTGACCAAACACAATAGGATTGCTATCAAGTAAATAGGAATTAACGTTTGTGTATTTTACTTCTAATTATAATAAAACAATTATAATTGCGGAAATAGAAAAGTAAAAGACTTAGCAATATTTTGTTAACGAGGAAACCACAAATGCAGAAAAACCTCGGGACCTTGTCCAGAATTGAATACTCTCAGGATTAAGCCGCTATGCAAAATCTAAACCAACTTTGTATAGTTGAGATCAAGCAACTAAACCTATAGTTCACCTAGTTACGCTTGTATCCCTGCGCATCCAACTTCCAATAAGTCATGCATTTGGAACAATTCCTTTGGTTCGTATTCCAAACAGTAAAGAAACAACAAATCTGTTCGGTAGCAACTCTTTTCAAACAAGTGATATGAGTTTGACAAAAGGATGTTCTGTTTACCCCAATAAACTCCTTTGTCAGGTTCTTAGATCTATACAATAACAAATACCAAAGTAATTGTCAAGACTTTGCAATCAATACTTCGAATCACAAAGAAACGTATTGATGCCGATCTACTCAACTAATCAATCAAGGTTATCACAAAGATAAACCGATTATAGTTGGATTCCCAACCGATCAAGTTTTGTGCACACCAAAGATTATGAACCCAAATCAGAAATCTTCTTCGTCTTCAAATCTTCTTAGATCTTCAATAAATACCTGCACACAAACAACTTGAATCTCTTGTGATCAATCACACATAGAACGGAGTCTGTTAACAATGGATTATCACAAGACGTCTTTAGATCTACAAAAAGTCTAAAGATCCCCGTCGAAACTTCGATCTAGTTTGAGTGAATCTTATATCAGAAGAAAATATTCTCAAGCACAAACAAACTAGGTGAAATCAAAGTTCAACAACCGTTAGTCAATCAACTCAATCGAAAACTAATAATAAACTGTAATTATCTAGTTTCCCACCAACGGTACTCATAGAGGTTCCCAATCCCAAAGAAGTCTTTAAAACAAGCGGTCTTAAGATATTTCGCCTAATTAGGGTACTTTCCTCTCCGAATAGACGGCTCCACTAGTAACAACACAACTAGGTAGTTTTACTGGCTTTAAGGATTAGTTTGCTCGAAATGCAAACTTCAATATTTATAGACCAAGGAAGTTTGGACACCAAGGAATTTCCAAAACCGAATATTCTCAAAGATATCCAATAAGGTGAAAAACGGTTTTCATAATTCCTGGAATTGCACTGTCCAAATATTAACCGAAATCTTAGTAAAAAATCTCCAACAAGTAAATGCACATTACTAATTATTATTTTCTAAAGATATGCATTTTAATTGCTGGAAATTAAAAGCATATAAAACTAATAACCTTAATTAAAAGATTCTCAATTTATTTCGATTTGGGATTCTCCTTTAGCTATTAAGGAATATCTTTGAACAATAAAAGATAAGAGTTACTGTACATGTTCAAAGTATGTCGACATCTTTACTTTGTAAATCCTTTTTCATATTTACAATCTTGGAACCGATTTGCCACAGTTCCAGACAAGTTTAGAATTGGTTCATCTGACTTCCAAGAACTATGTGATTGATTATCATATCAAATCACCAATCATGGGTTTAAACGGTTCTACCAAAACAAGTTTCAGTTCTACCTCCATGTGGGTAGTAGTATCGGTCACACTAGCTTTCCAAAAATTGGTTGACTAGGTATTAGGATCGGTTACCACATATATATGGCATCTAACTTGTATTCGGTTGCACAAGTCATATGATCGGTTACCAATCTCTAAGATTTTGTTGCACCTCTTACAAGGATCGATACCCTACTTGTGATCGGTTGCACCTCTTACTAGGATCGGTTCACCAATATCTAGAGTTGGTCATACCAATTAAAGTAAATCTATCATATCATACCATCTCAGGCGATTACTTAAGATCGGTTTCACTAATACCAATACAAAAGTCATGCCTTGTGAATAGTTTTACCAAGATACATAAAAAATTTATGAGCGGTTATACTAAACACACATATTGGTAATCCAAAAATTTGCAATGAATAACAATGCCAATAAGCCTAGTGATTTCCTTTTGATTCATAACACAAGTTTATGAATTGTACTTCCTTTAAATGAATGTAAAACATTGTTTCTTAGGACGAAATCTTCACCCATAACCATACATAATCACAATATCATTCATACGATTATGTCGATGTCTTATTGTTGATGGTGGTTTTTAGCTTAGGGTTAAGATCGTAAAACACTAAACCCTAGCAGACAATGATGTCACAACATTTAAAGTAACAAACATTTACTAGGCACATTTACTGAAACCTTTAATGTGTCCCAAAATAATTATCGGGGTATCTTTTTCAAATTAGGGTTACGACAAGCCAAACCCTAATTCCTACTTGTGCCAATGGCAAATCATGCCAGCCACACCGACCACTCCAAAGCATGCCAACCATGCTAGCCGCACCTCTGTGCCAATGTCAAATCATGCCAGCCGCACCGACCGCGCCAAAGCATGCCAACCATGCTAGCCGCACCTCTGTGCCAATGGAAAATCATGCAAGCCCCACCGACCACGCCAAAGCATGCGAACCATGCTAGCCGCACCTCCGTGCCAATGGAAAATCATGCCAGCCACACCGACCGCGTCAAAGCATGCCAACCATGCTAGCCGCACCTCTGTGCCAATGGAAAATCTTTCCAGCCACACCGACCGCGCCAAAGCATGCCAACCATGATAGTCGCACCTCTGTGCCAATGGAAAATCATGCCAGCCACACCGACCGTGCCAAAGCATGCCAACCATGCTAGATGCACCTCCGTGCCAATGGAAAATCATGCCAGCCACACCTACTGCGCCATGCCAAATGCACCTCGCCATGGACCCATGACGCGCCACCATACTGGCCTTCACTACGCGGATATCAAAGTGAAGGCGTGCAACAATCAACGGTTTCCCTTCAATCCCAAGAGAAAATCCTGGCCGTCTAAGGTTACGAAACGACCTTTGCCCCCAAAACCCTAGCTTGTTCGCGCGTCTATCCCAAGCTAGTCATGCCATGCACATATGGCAAACCCTTGGCGCCACATGCCAAGCCAAAACTAAACCTAGCCAACCTAGCCGCGTCATGCAAAACGTACTCTGCCTTATCCATAGCTATGCTAGTCACACCATGCCAAGCGCAAATGCCCTTTCCTTGGCCCTATCCATGCCATACGCTAATGGTGAATCCTTGGCCCCACATGCCAAGCCAAAACCAAACCTAGCCAATCTAGCCGCTCCATGCCAAACGTACCCAAACCAAACCTATCCAAGCTAGCCGCGACATGCCAAACGCAGTTTGCCTTGGACCTAGCCATGCTAGTCACGTCATGCCAAGCCAAGCGCCCTTTCCTTGGCCATAGCCACGCCATACGCCCATGGAAAACCCTAGGCCCCACATGCCAATCCAAACCAAACCTAGCCAAGCTAGCAACGCCATGCCAAACACACTTTTCCTTGGCCCTAGACATGCTAGTCATGTCATGCAAAGCCAAGCGCCCTTTCCTTGTCCCTAGCCACACCATACTCCCATGGAAAATCCTTGTCCCCACATGCCAAGCCAAATCACATCTAGCCAAATCTAGCCACGCCCAAGGCGAACTCTTGGACCCACATGCCAAGCCTAAACACACCCTAGCCGTGCCACCATGTTGGCCCTCATTACGTGGATACCAAAAAAAAAAGCATGTAATAATCAATGGTTTCCCTTCAATCCCAGGAGCAAATCCTAGCCATCCAAGGTTACCAGACGATATATGGTAACCTTTGGCTCGAAAACCTAAGTTTGGCCACGCCAAACCATGCCATGCCAACGGCATGCCAACCTAGCCGCGCCACCATGTTGGCCATCACTACGCGGCTACCAAATCAAAGGCGTGCAACGATCAACGGTTGCCCCTCCTCTCAAGATGAAAAATCTCAACCATCGAAGGTCACCAGGCTAGCAAGTTTCCCGAGATTGACTTTCCAAGCCACAAAAACATGCTACATGTTTTCCAAAACATTCGAGACATCAACACAAACTAGGGGATTCTCATTAGGGTTTTGGTTTGGTGGTCTATAGTGTGCGGCATACACAAATGCCCATTTCAAGACGGTGTAATAAGAATAAGACGGTTAGTAAATGCAAGAAGCAACGGTGAAACGCTCTTTCATTATAGGACATCAATTCCATCAAATCCAATCAATATCAGGTGTTACCACCTCTACCATTTAACTCATCCGTTTTCTTTTCTTATGAGGCCATAGTACGTTTCTTTTTAGACTTGTATAAATAGTCTCACCTATTTCCACCAGGGACACAAGTTCTTGGTCAGGGAAAAATACCACACTCAGAAAAGCAACTCTTGCTAGCTTTCCCGAAGATTTCACCTTCTGATACAAGTCAAGTACTACTCTTCGAGAATTTTTCTGGACTCAGCACTCTCTTCGCTTCCCTCCCGAAATCAACCCTTCTCCTCTAGTTTGTGACCGAATCAAGTCTGGAACGGCTATTTCTTGGTTTAGGCCGGACTTGTACAGATTGATCTCTCGAATCTAAAGTATTCCCTTGCATTACATTGTTTAGGGTTTAAATTGTTTCTCACTTTCACACCCGTAATTACCAAAATCAGTAGAAAACATTTTCACCTACAAACAATTGGCGACCACAGCGGGAGGTTCGATATTTCGGTTACAATGTCAATTTTCAACCATCGATCTCATTCTTCGACCCAGGCGTCAAGATGGTAGATGAAGGAGATCCACTATGACTCAATTACTCGATGGATCGATTATCAGTCTTGACACGACAAGGGACGACTGGGGACTTCTTAGAGGCGAGAAGAAAAACGATCGGCCCAGGGATTAACGGCGCAGTCATCGGACAACTCAGCAACGACTAAGAATACTGGGTACTTCCCATGACCATGTTTCTAAAAAAAAAAACTTGGTCCTGCACCCAGAAAGTTTATTCTCATCAGAATACCTGAGAAACCGAGTAAGTCTTATCTGGACAAAAATACGTGGTTTGGTTTTTCAAGTTATGATAAAACTTATAGTCATGTTTCATCCCATGTCATCTACCAACACATGGTTCCATGGTTTTCCTGTGATGTCTGCGTCACTTTCATTCATAGCCAAAGACAATTCAATTCTAAATGTAGTAGCAGGATTTCCCACACTACACCCCTATTAAGATCCTATAAAAATCTAAGTGAAACTAGTTGAAGATTAAAGAATTAAACGACACTTTTATTATTTAGATCTCAGAAATGTTTACAGAAAATATTCAAACTCAGAATTACAACTTTCTTTTCTGGAGTTTCTCTATCCTCAAGATTTTCTCAACTCTAAAAAATACATCATCCTCCTCTGGACTTACATGATCTCCTTATATAGGAAATTACATAATGGAAGACAACTAAGCTTTCCCCTTCTTTAGGATCTATTCTGCGATCTCATCGTGGTATTTGCAATATTAATCTTTGCCAACTTTTGTAATCCTCGTGAAACAACACTCTCATAACATGTCTCTTCAATCGTCAGCTATTATGATGCTTCCCCGTGACGCTCGCCAAATGTTGCTGAAGAATCCTCACGACACTCTCGTGAATAATGTCATTTATACTTATAGGAATATTTGACCTTATCATGAAAATGTCGTTCTTATCACGAGAATATCGTTGTGGCGATATTCTGGTACTACATCTTGCCTCTTCTCATGT
>JAJJWX010001153.1:0-77175 GCA_023529315.1 Papaver bracteatum | reverse complement strand
GGTTTATTATACGTAAAAGTGATAATCCTTGAATACAAGTAGCATAAATATGATTATAGTTTGTAGTGATATATTCTTATGATCATATGTGAATCGTAACCTTTGTTAAATCGGATTAGTGCGCTTTCCACGTTCAATTGCTTTGATTAGCATGATTTCATAGAACTTAACGCATCTAGGGAATTAAACTTGATTAGTGATTTTACACGTTAGGTTGTTCTCTTAGATAGAACTCATACTCGCATCTTTTAATGTGTTTGTTGATGACAAGAGGGAATTAGCGGGATATTCTTGCGATCAAGGTATCCTAGGGCGTTTGATAAAAGTTGAGAATAAATATCAATTCTACTTATTGTTTTGAAAGCATGTTTGTGAATGAAGATGAATCCTAACCAATATCTCTTCTATTTGAATTTTTTTGTTTATTTTTTTGTTTGCTTTTACTTTTATTATTTGCATAAAAATCAGAAAACCCTCGGTGTTTTATATAGGAAGCCGAAACAACTTGACAACCTAGACCTCTCTGTGGGAACGATCCTTTCTTGCCCTTGCTTCATTATATATTTTAAGTAGTAAGAAAGTGTAATTTATTTTTGACGCCTACGACAACGATCAAATTTTGGCGCCGTTGTCGGGGAGGCAGCGGTTGTCACTTGTTTTTGGTTTCTTATTTTTGTTTTGTTTTGTTTTTAGCTTTTCTTATTTTCTGGTTTTGACATAGTTTTGAGAACTCTTGTTTCATGTACCAATTTCTATGGAAGGAGCATATTGGAGCAATGGATATGATTTTCAACCTCCTCAACACTATGACAATTTCCCACCAACTTTGGGATACAATCAAAAACAATTTATTGGCTATGATGCATATCCTAGAGAACCTTATGGTAATTTTCATACATACCAACAACAACCTTGTAGTGGGTATGTAAGTCAAGCACCAAGGTGGGATAATTTTACTTCTAATTGGCTTCATTCGAGTTGTATGCAGATTATGAATGGATTGCAAGACATGCAACAAAGACTAGACCAACTTGATCACAATAGAGAGAACGTCGCACAAACCAATTTTTGCAACACTTTTTCTTACCCGACTCCGGATCATAGTTATGATCATTCACCCATTCCAAGGGAAGAGTCATGGGAAAGATAACCTATTGTAGCTAATGGTGGTAAGCGTGTGAACGTTAGAAAACTTGCACAGAAATTATATAAGTTGGAAGATGATGGAGCCTCGGAAGAGCTTGTTGATGAAATTAGTAGGACCACTCATATGGAACTTAAACGATGTCGTGATAAAGGTTGGGAAACCGACGACGATTCTTATTATGGTGAGACAGAAAACGAAGATGATTGTGTTGAAAAGGACCAACTTTTGGAGATATTTGATGACGTTAGTGTAGTTGACTCAACTCTTGATCTTTATAATGATCAATCACCTATTCAAAAGGTACATGAGTATGATGAAACTAGTGTTTTACAGAACTTTGCAACAAGGTTTGAGTCTTATGAAGAGGAGTATGTTGAGAATGAAACCCTTATGACCAATATTGTGGAAGACCCAATTGAGCTTGCATATGATTGTAATGATGATGTTGATGCCGATATTTTGGTTAAGGCAGAGACGGACGAATAATGGTTGCAAGGTTTGATAGAGGACCATGATATACAAGAGGTGAATAATTCACTTGAGTTTTTTAAGGATGAAGAGGATTCCGTGATACAAGAGATTGTGCGAGGTTTGTCTAACCCTTTGCATATTATTTCTTCTCCTTTACCTCTTATTGGTTTGAATATATGTGCTTCGAAAACATTGTTAGATGACTTTGTTTCTCGATATCCGTCATTAGAAACATTTGATTCTCATACTATGCAGGTTTTGGAACAAGAAACCGTGGAAGTACCCGACTTTTATATTCTTTATGCACTTCCAAGTGTGAACAAGAATAAGTGTGGGGGAAACTTTTATCGGTTAATAGCTTCATTTCTGTTTTATATTACTAATATTTGTGTGAAGCTAGTGTTTGCAAAACAGGTGCTATGGGTGGATCCCCAACTTTTCCGGCTATTGGTGTATGGAGAATTCGTCTTGCAAGTCGGGCTGACGACTTTAAACCAAGCGCTAATAGGAGGAAACCCACTGGTTTTGTGTATCTATCCCTATCTTTTTATTTTATTTTAAGTCTTTTATCTTTATTTTCTTATTTTGGATATTTGCATTTCAAAACTCCAACTTTTAGAGATTTTTGAACAATTTCGAATAAACACTAGCCTTTCTAAGTAGATGAAATTTTTTCTTAACGATGAGGTGTATATATTGGCTGAGTTGGGATTAAATGCCAACTAAATAGCTTGTTTAGTGTTTATTCTCTATTGTTCGGAATTAACTATGAGTTGAAGTATCCGTTTTTATCATGCATTTTATTTTCTTATTGTGTATATATTTCATGTTTTGGATTTCCCACCTTAACTTTCTTTGGACGATTCAATTTACATTGAGGACAATGTAAAGTTTAAGTGTGGGGGAGTGTTCTCATATAGAGTTTTTAGCCTTGTTAGTTTTTTCCCTTGTGTTCATATATTAAAAAAAATAGAAAAAAATTGGCTTTATACACTCTGAAACCTAGAAATATGTGCCTTTAGGATGACACTATCAATCTAAATGGATGGAACCATCTTGGCTGGAGGAGTTGAGGAACCCATTAACTTAATGGACAAAATTATTCGAATGTTAGAAATAATATGATAGGTGTTACCATATCTCGGAATATCACCATATCATATTCTATTTTTATTTTTCCATATTTATCTATTGTTATCGAAGTGATTTGGTGGGTTACTAAACATCGAATTGTTATTACTGCTAGGATGAAATAGAGTGATTGAGTTGCTAAAAAATAATAAAAAAAAAAACCGACCAATTAGACCAATCGGAATAAAAATGACACTTGGATAGCAATATGTGTGTTCTCCGTCGCCTAAACAAGCGTGGAATGCAGGATCCAAGGGAACTATCAAGTAATCTGCTGACAAGAAGCATGCGCTTGGATCCAAAAGATCGAATCATGCTGTCACATAAAAAAAAAGTGAAAAAAAATATATTATTGTTTAATAAAGTCGACTCCTGGTTCCCTTGTATGTGCCAGTGTGTTGACACTAGAATTCAGACCAGTAGCTCAATCCAATATGGATTCATAGGTTCATCTTGGCGGTGACCTTCAGACAGATATGGGAAACACCGATCACTTGTTAACATTCGCAACATCTACTTCTATATCCATCTTCTTAATCTTTTCATTGTGATTGTGGTTAGTCAGATTCCGAGTATTGTGGTTTGTTCGACTTTCTAAGAAAAATTTATTTATTTATATATGAATTGAATTTGAATCAGGGTACTTCCTCCAATAGCCATTTTGGATTCGTTCATAGATTTGTCACAGGTAGCCGGAGTTGGAAATATAGGTTTTGTAGGTAGACCTCTTGTAAACCTTCACGAGACTATAACTCGTCCACTAGGGACACCTAGGGGTTCAAAGGCTTGTTATTTATGCTAAAAGTGACCGTAGCCTCGACGAGACGGAGTTGTATGTATGTTTTAGAATTATTTTTGTTTGATTTGCTCGAGGACTAGCAAAGTCTAAGTGTGGGGGAATTTGAGAGGTGTCTAAAACACCTAATTTTATATCTATTATTTATGCTTTCTTTGCTATTATCCTTGTGAATTGCATCTCTTATGTTTAATTTTGAGTTATTAGGTGCTTTGGAGCCATTTGGAGCAAAAGAAGAAGAATCCGTGTATTTTGAGAAGGAAGGGCAAAAGAGTCATTTGACAGGATGTTGGGAACTCGTCCGCGGATAAGGTGCGACCAGTTGGAGTCCAAGAAAAATCGCTAAAACCACCCATGGGTTGATAGCCGTCCCAGTTTTATTACCCTAAAACAACTCAAAGAGGAGATAACATTTTCATTTTCCCCTCTTTCATGCTGTTCATCCTCAAATTTCATCTGTGAGCTGCTGCTGTTATTTCCATGATAAATTGAGAGAGTTGAGAGAAAAAATGATGATATCTAGTGGTGGTTGTTGCTGTTATAGAAGCAAAGATGGTGATGAAGCTCAAAGAAGATGAACAATTGATTGTGAATTAATGGAGGTTTTGAAAAGAAGGGTTTGATTTGATTTAGAAATTGGCATTGGTGTTGAAAGAAAGAGTCGATAGATGGGTTCAATTCAGATTTGAAAATGCAGAGATGAACTTGAGTTTAAGGCTGGTAATCCAGGGAATAAGAAGGAGCAACTGCCATTGATTTAATGAATGTGTAGTGGGAATTCAGAGCTTATTTAGAATGTATGAATGATTATGAGTGATGGGTGATGCTTGTAATCACAGTTGCAGGTTGAAAGAGAGTTCTACAACAACAAATTGTGTTGTCTGTCACTTACCAGTTCAAGCACACAAACTGTTTGGGAAAATGCCTAACTGAACAGCCAGTTCTGCAGCAAGTCTTATTGTTCCCAAAATCAAGCCTTTGCCTCTGGTTAGTGAAGTCTGTGGGTCTGTGAGGAGGATCCAAGAGAGAATTTCGAAGGCAAAAAGGTTTAAAATAGGAGTTCAAGTTAATTTGTTTTGGGGAGGAGACAACTGATGTTGCGGACTTGGTTATAGATTTTGGGTACTAGAACAAATGGTGGTTGTTATATCTTGGTTGAGAACATTGAGATACATGGAAGAAATGTTGGTATTGCAGGAAATGGAAGCTGCAACTGAGTGCTTGAGAATTGAGCAGGAACCGCAGATGGTGTTGGTTGGCTAAAGTGCAGTTGGAGTGTATGAACTTCAATGGGTTGAGACAGTAGGAAGTGATATTTAAGCTGGGTCTAGTGCAATTGCATTGCAGGCATGAAGCTACAGGTGTTGTTGGGAAGATGCACTGAGTTGATCGAGTTCGAGTTCTGATGCTTTAGATGGCAGAGTCATTGACAGGAGAGAAGTTAAGATGAGATGCAGTTATGGAGTAAGAGAAGATGGTTGATTTACAGGTGAAGGCAGTGAAGATAGAAGATGGTGGTACATGAACTGAAGCTGGCCTGAGATGAATTCTGAAATTGATGTTGATATTGCAGCTGAAGCAATGACATGGATTGTAGTTCGGAATGGAGCAGGGTGTGAACTTCAATGCCAGGAGTGGTGATTATCATAGGTTTGCGGTGATGCAGGTGTGGATTTAAGCGGAGATATATGAGTATGGAAGTATGCAGGGAATGGCCTTGGTGTTGTTCTGGTGTAGCAGCTGGACTTGAAGAAATTGCAGGTGATGCTGTTGTCATGGATTAGTTGCAGCTGCAGTTAAAGCTACATAAAGTCTCGTGGACACAATAATTGGTGGCCAGTAATAGGTTGGTGTTGCGGTTGCAAATGAGAGTTGGTGAATGTGCTGGTGGTATTGGAATTGGATGAAGGTGCAGGTGCAGTAGCTGAATGTATGAGTAAATGAGAGTGTGCAGAATGGATGTGGTAGTGATAAAGACAATGAATGAATGAGCAAGGAGTTTGAGTATGGTTGCGCAAATATTAACAAGGGGGCGTAATCTATGGAACTGAATGGAGTAGTATTTGGCAGAAGCAGATAATTGTACACTGATGAGTGGTGCTGTTGTTAGCAGCTGAAATAGTTAGAGGACAAGCTGCTGATAAATGCATTGCAGAGCTGAGGAAGAGAACTAGCTGGTTATGTTGCAGTGCAGGCATGAAAGAAGAATGGTTGGCTTTGTTGTTGGTGCTGGTTTTTTTACTCAACTGAGATAACGAGTTGGAATGGGAATTAGTAGTGAATGGAATGACAATAGAATTGTTGTATAAAATCAATGGAGGGATTTCTTGTGAGAGTAAAAGCATGCACTGGTGATTATATGCCGATGGCTGCAACCGGTGGAGGAATGTAGGGAACTGTAACTGCTGTTATGGTGGATGAATAGATGAATGCTAGGAGTGCAGGGAAAACTGAAATGGCCTGGAATTGGCCGGAAATCACCCAAGACAGTCAAAACTTGGCCGAAACCAGTTATGGCCGAGTTGACTCAGTGAGTTGGGCCCAGTTTGACTCATACGGACTTGGACTTGTTGGGCTTGGTTCATGGGCTGTTTTATCAGGGACTGATTTTTGGTGTGACCTAAGTTTAGAATTCAGAGAAGGGAAAGTATAAAAGGGGAACTTATATATCCATTAAATATATCTTATTTTCTACTTTTGTTTTCTAGGGTTTTGTATTTGCAGGAATTCTCACACTACACCCTTATTAAGATTCTATAGAAAACTATTGGAAATCAATTTAACTTCAAAGATTTAAACGACGCTTTACTATTCAAATCTTAGAAATGTTTACAGAATTGGAAGAAATCAAGATTACAAATATTCTCTTGAAGTTTCTCTCTCCTCAAGACTCTTTTCAACTCTCAAAAATACATCATCCTTTTCTGGATCTATCGAACCCTTTATATAGGGATTTACATAAAAGATGACAGCTAAGTTTTTCTCCTATTTCGGATCTATTATGCGATCTCATCGCAATTACTACAATATTCTCCATCGCAAGAACGATAACCATCGCAGGATCAACGTATTCTTCTTTTACTTCTTCCATCATCAATTTCTTTTGAGTATTCTGTGACGCTCGTGAGACGTTGTTAAAACTTAGCTGTCATCTTTATTCCATCATCAATTACTCGCAGAAATGTTATTAATATCGCATGAATAGCGTTGTAGCGATATTTTTTTCCTACATCTTGCCTCTTCTCATGTCTTTTCTGCGAGGAAGAGAAGATCATGAGAACCAATATTCTTTATTACCCTCTCAACTTCTTTCTCTTTTATATTTTCTTCTCGACAAGATTCCGTTAATCTATCCTTTCTTACACGTGTTGCGAATTCCTTCATTTATTGACACGTCTCTGCTCAATAGGCCCACCCCCTTTTTCCTATAAAAGGTAGAATTAAGTTTCAAAACTAATTTTCTTCTTCCGTTTCTTCATCTTCTTTATTTGTCTACTTCGTCTTTTGTCTGCAACTTTTCTTCTTCTTCATATTCTTCTGCTACTGTTCTAATGGAGTCATCAAGGTATGTTTCTTGACTTATGACATTTATTTAAGCCAATTTTTACTTTCATTCTCCAATCTTTCTTATTTGATTCTTCATAATGATAGGTGTAGAATACATCGTATTTACTATCTATAGAGTTTAAGATTTCTCTGCTATTTTCGTGTGAATTATGTATTTTACGTGTGTTTTTGAGTTATTAGGTACTCTGGAGTCACACGGAGGAAAAGAGGAAGAAATCACTCAATTTGAGCAAAAAGGGGCAGAATTGTCATTTCATAGGACGAGCACTATCTGGAGACAAGCTAAGGTTAAGGAGCACTCATGTTTGGATAAGTACTAAAGAACATCCATCACAGGTTAAGGGGAGGTCAAATAGATGGCCCTTATCAGAAGTGACCACCTATTATAAGCACCCAGTCTGGGGTGGATTGTTGTCCTTAATATATTGGGCGTATTAAGTCCTACCCTCATTCAACCTAACCCTATGTCCGAGAGATATTGGTATCTCATCATTCATTCATATCCGAAATTGAGAAACAGAAAAAATAGAGGCGCGGATGAAATTCAGTGAAGATCTCGTTGTCACTATCATTGCCGAGAGATCGAGAACTGACAAATTGAGAGATGGCAAAGAGATTGGAGCCCTGATGAATCAAGACTAAACAGGGTTTGAAACTATCTTTAGCAAAAGATGCGTTGCCGTTGAATGGTGGATGAATAAGGGTTTGTGGTTATTGACATTGAAGATTATGATGGAATTGACGAATTCAAGATTTACAGCGAGATAGAGAAGATGGGTTTGAGAAGAAAATTGTGTATGATGTGGAGATGTTGTTGTTCGATGTAGACAAGGGTTTGGTGGAGAATGAGTGAAATAGAGATGAAATTGAAATCTAGATCGATGTGTTAAATTTGAGAAGAAGCATAAGATGGGTAATGATGATGTTGGTGGTCTGAAATTGGTGGTCTGAAAGAGTTGAGACTGCAGTTTAAGTTGCAGGTGACTTGCACAAGGAATGGATAGAAGTGCAATGGAATTGCGATGATGGTTGGCTTGTGTGTGTTGGAATGCATTTATGCAGGTGATGAGAAGTTGGAGCTACAATGAGAGCAAGTGGTGTTGTTGCTCTGCAACTGAAATGGTTAGTGTTCTTTGCAGGTGTGTGGCTATGACAGTGAATGAAGCTCTACTACAGTGAAGAATTGAGTGAATAAACTAGATGTATGTTAGGTTGTCGCAAGGGAAGAATGGCCTGAAACAACGGCCGGAAATTCTTGTAATTGAACAGAACTCGGCCGGATTTTGGTTCTGGTGAGTTGACTCAGCGATCCCGATGAGCCGATCCAAGCAGCCAACTCAGACCAGTAAGCTCAGTGAGACCGAGTAAGACATCTGACTTTGGCTAGCTGACTCTCCTACCTTGACCCAGTGACTGACCGTTAGTTTGACCCGTTTGACCGTTAATCTTTGACGGTTGACCAACAGAATATACCTTGACCGGAGGAGAATCTCAGGTTGCCGGCGGTGACTGATTCTTGCCTATTTCTGGCCAAAAACCCATTTTTCCGGCGAGAAAAAGTTGCAGAATTTTGTGTGGATTTCACTCATGGGATGTGAAGAGTTGGACTTGGAATTGAATGAAGAATTTGGTTTGAATGTGGAAAGAGGAGATGGAAGATTTGAGAAAGGCTTGGATTTGGAAATTGAAGTGCTAAAGGAAAGGGATTCTATTTCTTGGAAGATATGGAGAACATTGAAGCCTGTAAATAGAGAAGTTCTCTACTTTTCTATACACACTTACATATACACTTCCACACATCTTTTGCATATCTTTTGCACACTTTTACACACACAATACTTTTCTCTTTGTGTGAACTCTTTAATATGATGAGTAACTAATTTTATTGATTGAGGATGAATTCCTAGTTCTTAACATGTTTTGAATTTTGTTTTAAACCTACTTTGAAGTTTTCACATGATTATCGTTTGTTTTTACTAATATTAATGTTTATGATTGATTGATAGGTTGTTTAGAGTGCACGCTAAATTGATTTGTTAATTCAATCTAAAGCTAGTGAAAGTTAGGGGATAAGTAATCGTTTCTTGACTATTTACATAAGTAGAAAACACAAGACCTTGCGGAGGGATTCCGTGGAGCAATTGTGTGTGAAAACAACGTTAGCAAGTGGACCTTGATCTAAGATTCTAACTACTAATATCAACCTAATAAATTCATAAATCTTAATGCGTTTAACTAAATTACATCTTGAGTGATCTACTACTAGGTGGTTTGGTGAATAGAATCCGGTAGTCGAGAACTTCCGTATCCGGTGATATAAGGGATTTTGGGGTTAGCACTGATCTAGATGCTATACCTACGGTTGGTGAAAATTTGTGACTAATAAAAAGTAGAAAAGAACATAACTTTAATCATTGTTTTGCAGCGAAGAAGGATTCCTTGATCTAATCTCTCTTATTGATTTCTCTTATCTTTTTAATTGTTTTGTTTATTTATTTTCTTTTCTTTTACTTATCTAAAACATACCCCCCTTTGTGACATTATAAGACAACTAGAATCTCGTGCTCCTCATGGGATCGATCTTGACTACCCTATATTACTTGTTAATTAGGTAGTAAAATATTAATTAATTTGTTGTGGTTACGACATGCATCAAATTTTGGCGCCGTTGCCGGGGAGCATCAGATGATTTTAGTTGTTTTCTTTTTATTTTTTGCTTTATTCTTGCTTTGTTGGATTCTTTATCGTATCTAACTTAGTTTTTAAGAATTGTTTTTCAGGTACCGGTTTTCCATGTATGGTGGACAAGAGCAAGCATATTACAACAATCAATACGGTTTTCAACCTCAACATCATGGCAACTTCCAACCATCCTTAAGATATAATCAAAACCAATCTTTTGGCTATGATCAAAATCCTACGGAACCTTATGGATATTCTCATGCATATCAACAACCTTATGACGGTAATGTGCAGACAGAATTGGGAATATACTCCTCTTCATCGTGTTTTTCCTTCACTTTTTAAGGATATACAATCTAGAAACTCTATACACGGTGGTAAGCGTGTTAACGTCCGTAAACTTGCACAAAAATTATACAAATTGGAAGATGATGGAGACTCGGAAGAGCTTGTCGCAAAAATTAGTAGGACTATTCATATGGAACTTAAACGACGTAGGGATAAAGGTTATGAAACCGATGAAGATTCTTATTACGGTGAGTCCGATAATGAAGATGATTGTGTTGAAAAGGACCAACCTTTGGATACTTTTGATGACGCTAGTGTAGCTTACTCGAGCCTTGATCTTAATAATGATCAATCACCTATTCAAAAGGTAGAGCTTGAAGAAGATGCATTTAGTGTTTGGAAAAAAATTCTTAGGGAAAGATATGAGTCCGCGGAAGTGTATGAGCGTTGTAACAATGAGGAAGTTATTCTAACTCCGGATCATAATAACGATCCTTCGCCTATTCAAAAGGAGGATATTGGATATCACTTACCTATTGTTGTAAATGGTGTAACACCCTCACAAGAAGATCATACAATCTATACCGACAAAAATCATTTTAGTGAATGGCCCAATTCTGATGATGAAGATGTTAAAGAGGTGATGCTCGATAATGGAACCAGATTGAATGATATTGTGGAAGACCCAATTGAACTTGCCGATGATTATGATGATGCCAAGACTTTGGTTAAGGTAGAAAATGATGAAGAATGGTTGCAAAGTTTGATAGAGGACCATGATATGCAAGAGGTAAGTAATTCACTCGAATTTTTTAAGAATGAGGAGGATACCGTAATACAAGATATTGTGCAAGGTTTTTCTAACCCTTTGCATATTAATTCTTATCCTTTACCTCTTATTGGTTTGAATGTATGTGCTTCGAAAGTATTTTTGGATGACTTTGTTTCTCGATATCCACCATTGGAAACACTTGATTCTAATACTATACAGGTTTGCCAAGAGGAAACCATGGAAGTTCCTAAATTCTATGTTCTTTATACACTTCCGAGTGTGGAGAAGAATAAGTGTGGGGGAAATTTCTATCGAGCTATAACTTTACTATTATTTTCTTGTGCTAATATTTGTATGGAGTTATTGTATGCAAAACAGGTACCATGGGAGGATCCCCAAATTTTCCGATTGTTAGTATATGGGGAATGAATCTTACAAGAGCCAAGTCGGGCCGTCGACTTTAAAACAAAGCGCTAAGTGGGAGGCAACCCACCGGTTTTGTATTTCTTATCCTTTTGCTTTTTATTTTGTTTTATTTATTTATTTTTGTTTCGTTTATTTATTTTTATTGTTCCATATCATATTAATATTTCCCACCTTGACTTTACTTGGATGATTCAATTACATTGAGGACAATGTAAGGTTTAAGTGTGGGGGAGTGGCTAAGCATATATTTTTGCATATATATATTTTTTTTTTTTTGCATAAAAACTTCAACTTTTAGAGATTTTAGAGTCACTAGCATGATTCTAGGTATGATTACATAGAGAATTCTGACCGACATAATTGAACTTGGAAGTGTTAGGGAACTACGTTCGATTTCTTGCTTGTTAGAGTGTTAAATAATGGATTTAATCATGCCGGTGATGCAAATTTGGTGCAGGGAGAAGTGCGTTATTAGAGTTGCTGATCAATCATTAGTGGAGACTACCCATTTTCATATCAACCAAGGCACCGACCAGAAATTCTTCCTTTACTAAAGAGATTCTTTTGAGTGTGTGTCACCGTACGTTAATTCCGGGTAGAATGGTGAGCTACCCAACTTCACACCAATTTTCAGCAGTATTTTGATCTCTTGAGTGATAATTTTTGTCAATCATGAGGGTGACGTCTATAGATGAAATCCTCCTTCTTGTAGTTCGATTTGCAGTTAGCACCATTCTCTCTCTCGACAACAACGGGTCCATAGAAACACCACAATCATCAACAACAAGGAGCGACATCAAAATTTACAAGGAAAGTTGAAAAGGTTCAAGGTTTACGAGCAACAATGGAACAAGAAAAAGAGCAAATTTCATATTCAAGTAAAGCAACATACAATGAGCATATTTTTTTTACATACAAGTTGAAGACTTATTTACAAGAGCGAAGAAAAGAAAAAGGTGAGAATTATTGACGTTTATGATTTCAAGGCGATACAAATTGTGAAGAATCAAGCGGTAAAGTACTTTTCCACGACCATGGTTTATTTTATTTTTCACTTTGTTTTGTATTTTGTTTCTCTTGTCTAAAAAAAAAAAAAAAAAATGAGACAAGAGAAATATCTATTATTGTTTTGTTTTGAATAAGACATGGGGAAGGAAAATCTATAAGGAAGTTTCAAAGCAACATGGATTTTAAGGAAAAAAGGTTACAAATTGTCAAGGATCTATGAAATTCAAGACCTTATCACCAATAGTTGAAGCCGAAGACCAATAAGATGAAGACAAGGAGCGGAAGACGTTTCTATTGGATTCCGTGAGAGTGGTGTTATCATAATTGGCAATCGGATGTGAAGGTAAGTAAGTAATCTCATCCTCGATAATAGTGGTTGATTTCCTTTCCTAGAGATCGTCAGAAAAATGGTTTTTCAAAATATTAAAAGATGTGGGTTTTTCAAAATTTCGGAAGTTATCCTTCCCACCATTCAACGTGTTGCAGGAATTCTCTCTTCATTCCTACCTGCACACATGTGAGACCCATAAAAAAGCCGTCTTTTTGAGTTCAATTATCATAAAACCCTTTTTGGTGAGGCAGAAGTCAAGGCGAAATACTTATTGATCATTTCTCAAACACGTGTTCTCTCATTATGGTGTGGTTATTTCTCACTCAACATTTAAGAATGAGAATATGTTCTTTAGTATTTCTAACTTCTTATTACTAGCATACATAAACTCTATGTCCTCATAACTCTTTGGATGCTTGGGACGCTGGAACGCTTTGAAGTTGTGAGCTTTAGTTTGATTTGCTCGAGGACTAGAAAAGTCTAAGTGTGAGGGAATTTGATAGGTGTAGAATACACCGTATTTATTATCTATAGATTTTATGCTTTCTCTATTATTTTCATGTGAATTATGTATTTTACGTGTGTTTTTGAGTTATTAGGTACTCTGGAGTCACACGGAGGAAAAGAGGAAGAAATCACTCAATTTGAGCAAAAAGGGGCAGAATTGTCATTTCATAGGACGAGCACTATCTGGAGACAAGCTAAGGTTAAGGAGCACTCATGTTTGGATAAGTACTAAAGAACATCCATCACAGGTTAAGGGGAGGTCAAATAGCTGGCCCTTATCAGAAGTGACCACCTATTATAAGCACCCAGTCTGGGGTGGATTGTTGTCCTTAATATATTGGGCGTATTAAGTCCTACCCTCATTCAACCTAACCCTATGTCCGAGAGATATTGGTATCTCATCATTCATTCATATCCGAAATTGAGAAACAGAAAAAATAGAGGCGCGGATGAAATTCAGTGAAGATCTCGTTGTCACTATCATTGCCGAGAGATCGAGAACTGACAAATTGAGAGATGGCAAAGAGATTGGAGCCCTGATGAATCAAGACTAAACAGGGTTTGAAACTATCTTTAGCAAAAGATGCGTTGCCGTTGAATGGTGGATGAATAAGGGTTTGTGGTTATTGACATTGAAGATTATGATGGAATTGACGAATTCAAGATTTACAGCGAGATAGAGAAGATGGGTTTGAGAAGAAAATTGTGTATGATGTGGAGATGTTGTTGTTCGATGTAGACAAGGGTTTGGTGGAGAATGAGTGAAATAGAGATGAAATTGAAATCTAGATCGATGTGTTAAATTTGAGAAGAAGCATAAGATGGGTAATGATGATGTTGGTGGTTTGAAATTGGTGGTCTGAAAGAGTTGAGACTGCAGTTTAAGTTGCAGGTGACTTGCACAAGGAATGGATAGAAGTGCAATGGAATTGTGATGATGGTTGGCTTGTGTGTGTTGGAATGCATTTATGCAGGTGATGATAAGTTGGAGCTACAATGAGAGCAAGTGGTGTTGTTGCTATGCAACTGAAATGGTTAGTGCTGCTGCAGGGTGTGTGGCTATGACAGTGAATGAAGCTCTACTACAGTGAAGAATTGAGTAAATAAACTAGATGTATGTTAGGTTGTCACAGGGGAAGAATGGCCTGAAAAAACGGCCGGAAAGTCCTTTAATTGAACAGAACTCGGCCGAATTTCTGTTCTGGTGAGTTGACTCAGCGATCCCGATGAGCCGATCCAAGCATCCAACTCAGACCAGTAAGCTCAGTGAGACCGAGTAAGACATCTGACTTGGGCTAGCTGACTCTCCTACCTTGACCCAGTGACTGACGACTGACCGTTAGTTTGACCCGTTTGACCGTTAATCTTTGACGGTTGACCAACAGAATATACCTTGACCGGAGGATAATCTCAGGTTGCCGTCGGTGACTGATTCTTGCCTATTTCCGTCCAAAAACCCAGTTTTCCGGCGAGCAAAAGTTGCAGAATTTTGTGCGGATTTATCTCATGGGATGTGAAGAGTTGGACTCGGAATTGAATGAAGAATTTGGTTTGAATGTGGAAAGAGGAGATGGAAGATTTGAGAAAGGCTTGGATTTGAAAATTGAAGTGCTAAAGGAAAGGGATTCTATTCCTTGGAAGATATGGAGAACATTGAAGCCTATAAATAGAGAAGTTCTCTACTTTTCTATACACACTTACATATACACTTCCACACATCTTTTGCACACTTTTACACACACAATACTTTTCTCTTTGTGTGAACTCTTTAATATGAGTAACTAATTTTATTGATTGAGGATGAATTCCTAGTTCTTAACATGTTTTGAGTTTTGTTTTAAATCTACTTTGAAGTTTTCAAATGATTATCGTTTGTTTTTACTAATATTAATGTTTATGATTGATTGATAGGTTATTTAGAGTGCACGCTAAATTGATTTGTTAATTCAATCTAAAGCTAGTGAAAGTTAGGGTATAAGTAATCGTTTCTTGACTATTTACATAAGTAGAAAACACAAGACCTTGCGGAGGGATTCCGTGGAGCAATTGTGTGTGAAAACAACGTTAGCAAGTGAACCTTGATCTAAGAGTCTAACTACTAATATAAACCTAATAAATTCATAAATCTTAATGCATTTAACTAAATTACATCTTGAGTGATCTACTACTAGGTGGTTTGGTGAATATAATCCGGTAGTCGAGAACTTCCGTATCCGGTGATATAAGGGATTTTGGGGTTAGCACTGATCTAGCTGCTATACCTACGGTTGGTGATAATTTGTGAATAATAAAAAGTAGAAAATAACATAACTTTAATCATTGTTTTGCAGTGAAGAAGGATTCCTTGATCTAATATCTCTTATTGATTTCTCTTATCTTTTAATTGTTTTGTTTATTTATTTTCTTTTCTTTTACTTATCTAAAACATACCCCCCTTTGTGACATTATAAGACAACTAGAATCTCGTGCTCCTCGTGGGATCGATCTTGACTACCCTATATTACTTGTTAATTAGGTAGTAAAATATTAATTAATTTGCTGTGGTTAAGACACGCATCACATAACTTCCATGTTATGTCTTCTCTTTAGCGGAACTACACAATCCATGATTCAAAACCCTAATACTCGCAAAATATTAGTAGAGAAGAAGAAGAGGAGTTCTACGAATGATAAGGTAGTAAGAAACATATTCTATTTCCTAATAACAATATTGTTGCCTCTGTTTCTTATCTGAGTTATTGTTCGCAGAATGACGAGAACCCTGTTAAGCCTCCCAAAATATCTCGCCACTTTAAGACACTTGGGGAAGATCTCATTATGCCCACATTAACATCCGTGAAGATTACTCCCACACCATCGCAACCAAATCTTTCTGCTTTTGTTTGCGAGAATATCGCTACTCATACTTCTACTTCTTTGACAAATCAGTCTTCTAAAATTGCTGTGACTGAGACTCATTATAGTCCTTTACGGCCTTCAACTTTTGTTTTTCCACATACTCCTCCTTACAATTCAACCATCACAAATGATCGTCAACTTGCTTTCATTACTACTTCATCTTCTATACCCCTTCCTTCATCAAACGAAACTTTTGCAGGTATTGATGTTGCTTTTAAAATCTTGCCTAACATTTTAGACAATGCTAGAAAATCTTCCACTGACCCTCTCCATCATGAAGCTTGCGAGACTCTACTCAAGTATTTTGTCTCTAATGGTAATGCTTCGCGAGCGTCTTTGGAAAATGAGAATGAAGCTCTGAGGAAAAGCCTTCAAGTTAAAACTGTTGAATGTGATACTTTGAATCATATGCTTCGCAACTCTTCTCTAAACTGCGAGAATCTTCGCAGGAAAAATGACGAGCTGAAAGGTACATTTTTCTTGCCTCTGATCTTATGTTTTTCTGTTTTACTTTTATGTTTTCTGTACTCAAGCTTCCTTCTTAAATTCTTGATTCATATATTAGTTTCAAATCGGACTTGTTTCATAGAAAGACTCAAATTTGAATCTATCGCTGAAGAAGCTCGCGTTGAAAGAGATTCTTGGATGGATTAACATACTAGACTAGAAAATATTTACACTTATTCAATTGATCACATAAATAATCTTACTAATGAGAATAATCAATTATTGCAAAGGCAGAATTTATTAAGTGGCGAGGTTGATCGCCTCTCATACTTGTTTTTTAAGGCTAATTTGGCGATGGAATCTTTATCAGATGAGAATAAGACTTTGTCCCAAGAAAAACATAGATTTTCAAGCTTGATGGCGATTTCCTCGCAGCAATTAAGTAATCTTCAAAGCATATTTAATAATCAAGAGCAATCTCTTCGCTCTCTTAAGAATGAGCTCAAGGAATTAACTGAATCATCTGCTACCGAGAAGGATAAACTTATCAAGGGTAGATTAACTCTTAGTTTAAGAGCCAATACTCTCAATTAAAGGAATCTCATTCTTTATTAGAAAAGGAAAACTCATATCTTCGCAACAAAGAAGAAAGCATGAAATCTCGTCTGAAGGGTATGGTTGGCGATAAATTCGATGATGCCATGAATCAATGGGAGAACTGTTTATTTGCATTAATCCAAAACTTAACCTCGCAAAAAGAAGGTAGTTGATTGACTGCATCTCTTGTTGATCTTCTTATAAAATTTTGTGTTATATTCCTTGTTAAATTTTTGTCTAACTGATCTTTTATTATTTTGTTGCTCGCAGAATCCGAAAGAAATCTTCATTCTACCATCGCTGATCTGACCACTAAATTGGATAAAGTTCGCAAAGAAAATAAGTCTCTTATTTCCAATTATCTTGATTCCCGCGACAAAGCTGAAAGAAGACTGGATTATCTCGAATACTTTAAAAACATAGAGATTAGGAATCGTGATAGAAGTTTCCTTCGCAAGGTCCACCTCAGTGCTGAAGTTCTTGTGAACGAGATTCTGCTCTCCAATTCTCTCCCTCCCGTATCTGTTCCTCCTCTAAAGGTTGATGATGATGAAATTCCTCTTTCCATGGATGAAGATTTAGAGTTTACTAATGATGAAGAGAATACCACTCAAGAAGATGGTGAAGAAGAATAAAAAAGAAGTCCTCCCAAAGAAGCAGTTGCGGGTGGCGAAGCAAATGTTGATGAAGAGTCAAAAGAAGGAGAGACTCATGATAAAAAGGATGCTGAATAAGCTGATAACTCTGGCAGAAATAATAAATCTGACGAGCAAGAAGAATAAATCTGGCGAAGCCATCGCTGAAAATTGAATTTTATCTTTGCTTTCTTTTTCTTCTTCTTTCTTGCGAGCGATGTAATTTTTTAGACTTTTTAGAACTTAACTTTCAATTTAGCTTACTTTGAATATTTTTCAAGGAAGATAATGAAATCTTACTTCTTTATTCCCTTACTTTCCCTTCATTATCTTTCTTGAAATGGTGAATCATTTTCTGTATCTTCTTTAAGGAATTGTGTTGTTGCATTGTTCGCGAAAGTATGAATATATTTGCGATACAATGAATATTGCTGCAATGTTCTGAAAATTTCTGAAGTAATCTGCGATGTGAAGAATTTGCTCTTATATATGGTTCTGCGATGAATGAATACTTCCTGCAATCTTAAAATGGAATAGTTAATTGGTAAGATTATTCTTTTGGTCTTATTTTGCCTTCCTAGGTAAAGGTCTTATTTTGCCAAACTTTTTCTGTCTGCGACAAAATCGCAGGATTTCACAACATTTGCATGTAAAGACCCTTTGATCTTGTCTTATCCATGTTCTTTCAAAATCTTTGCGACAATATGATAAGTATAAACTCTCTATCAAGAATTTAGCCTTATGACATTGTCGTCTTGCGATGAAATCGCAGGACGTCTTTACACTTTCATGTAAAAACCCATTGATCTCATCTTAACTTTTGGCTTGTTGGATATGTATAATTTACATCACGCGACAATATTATAGGCCTAAATGTTCTTGCGATCATAAAGCCCCATGACATTGCCGTCTTAAGACACTTATCATCTCCCTAATGGAGGGTGCCGCCCTTATCTTCCCCCTGGTTTCCCCTTCAAGGAGGGCACATCGGCCATACAAGACTAGATCCTCCCATCCAGATTTACCAACAACCAGCTGTTTTCGCAGCCTCTTGTACTTTATGCCTATATGGCTTATAGTTACAAGACTGCACCCTAAGTGGGGTTTTCTTCAGGCCAAGTGCATCATAGCCAAGACTTACCAAGAATGGCAAGGGAGTTTCGTACGCCGTTGGCACCCTTACCTCAACCGTGTACCTCGGCGCCTTGGTCATACTTTTCACTTCTTGGAAGAGATTCTCGGTCATCCAACCAGGGTATAACCATATATAGTTGTAAATCCAAGATCGCTCTCCCGGATAGGTTTTCTTTAACCCCATCATCTGCATGACTCAGGATCCAGCAGCGGTATAACCTTACCCCTGAATCATGTCAAGAGATACCTCCTACTATGACGCGCTTTTAGGTCTTACATTTTCCTTTTACGAAATTTTATTCGCGAACTAGGGTGCACTCCATAAAGGTTCATCCCATTCTTTAATCTCTGCGAAATTTTATTCGCTTTTCTTGCGATAATGCTCGCTGTTTTTGTTGTGCTCTGTTATCAGAAGAATTTTTCAGTTGTGAATAGAGATAGATGAATTTATTACCTGTTTTATCATATAACATACCAGTATCTCTTATCTTGTAGAAGATGTCATTGATAATACCTTTTCAGAAATAATCTATTCCATGGTCTATCGAGTCTTTGACCAATATCTCTTCCTTCACGATCCATTAGTTTGTATGCCCCAGTTCCAATTATCTCTTTGATGATATATGGTCCATCCCATTTTCTCGCCAACTTTCCACCACTCTCTCACTGATAACTTGGTGTTTCTCTCAGCACTAAATCGCCAGGTTAAAATTCACGTTTCTTAACACGTTTGTTGTACTCACGAGCTAATCTTCGATGGTAATTTTCCATATGTTGCAAAGTTTTTTCTCATTTTTCTTCTAATTCATCCAATTTATTTAAAATCATTCCAGCACTTAGATTTCTTTCCCAATCCTCTCTTTTTGTTGTAGGAATAGCGACTTCTGTTGGTAACACAGCTTCAACTCCATATGTCAAACAAAAAGGTGACATTCCAGTAGCCTCTCGTCTAGTTGTATTATAGGACCATATTGCATTATGCACCTATTCACACCATGCTCTGTGGTATCCTTCTAACTTCTTTTTCAAGATGTCTGCGATTGTTTTATTAGTTGCCCCAGCTTGACCATTTGCTTGTGGGTATAAAGGAGTAGACTTTCCACATTTTATCTTAAATGCATTGAGTAACAATTCTATATTCTGTCCCTCAAATTGTTTTCCATTATCAGATACTAATTGTGTTGTAATCCCAAATCTGCAGATTATATTTTCAAAGATGAATGTAAAAATATCTTTATCACGAATATGTTGTACCACCTTTACTTCTCCCCATTTTGTGAAATAATCTGTTGCGACAATCAGATATCTTCTTTGTCCAGAACCAGGTACAAATGGTCCCACAATATCTAACCCCCATTTCCCAAAGGGCCATATACTTGTTGAAGATGATAATGGTGCTCCTGGTGTATGTATATTTTTTCCGTATCGCTGGCAATCCTCGCAACGCCTTGCGAGTTTATTTGCATCCTCATGCATATACGGCCAGTAATAACCCTGCATTTTTGTTCTATATGCTAAAGATCTTCCTCCACTGTGATTACCAGCGTCACCACTATGTAACATCTTTAATACTTTTTGTCCTTCTTCTTTCGTCAAACATCTTAGCAATGGTCCATTAAAAGATCTGCGATATAACACTCCATCTCTTAGCTCATAATTGGTTGCCCTACTTTTCAACTTGTGTGCTTCCAATCTATTTCTTGGAATTTCTCCTCTCTCCAAGTATGCATGAAGATCTGCTTGCCAATCCGTGATATTTCTCGTGGGTTATCCCTCGCCAGCTTATACCATCATTAAATTTGTCTCTTCTTCTTCTTCGTTTATCGATGAAAATGAAAGTGTTTGAATTTTTATGCATCTCGCTAATGGATTTGTCATCATACTAGATATGAAAGCGAAAGTATCTGCGAGCCTATTATCTTTCCTTGATATGTGTCTCCATTTTATTTTTGGAATTTTCGCAGATAATTCTTCAACGAGTCTTTTGTATTTTCTCAGGGATGGTTCATTTGTTGTGTACTCTCCTTTTATCTGACGAATAACCAATTGTGAATCACTGGTGATTCTAGCATTTTCCAAATTAATTTCTATCGCGAATTTTAAAGCATGGACCACAGCTTCATACTCTGTTTCATTATTAGTGGATGCAAATTCTAATCTAAATGAAAAAGCTTTTTTTTCTCCTTCTGGCGATATGAAAATAACTCCAATTCCATTTCCTTCTCCGTTGATGATCCATCCACTAATATTTCCCATCTGTTGGGTTCTATTAATAGCTCTTTTGGATCTCCGCATTCCTCTTCTACATCCATCATCTCCTCCACATCTTCATCATCTTCTAAAGGAAATTCAGCTAAGAACTCTGCGATGACGTGTGATTTTGGCGAGGATAAAATTTCATACTATATATCAAAGTGTCCTACTTGTGCATTCCATCTCTCAACTCTTCCTAATCTCTTTGAATTTTTCATTACTGACTCAATTGGCACTTTCGTTAACACTTTGACCTTATGTGCTTGAAAATATATGCGAAGTTTGAAAGTTGCATGTACCAATGCTAGAATTAGTTTCTCAATCTTTGAATAATTTCTCTCTGTAGAATTGAATGTTTTACTAATGTAATAAATTGGTTTTTCTACCCCTGCATCTACTCGCAGCAACAACACTTAGCGCATATGTGGTTGTTGCAAGATAAATCAATAATTCTTCTCCCGGTTCTGCTTTCTGTAAAATAGTTATGTTCGTTAAATGATCTTTTATTCCTTGAAAAGCTTTTTCGCATTCATCTGTCCACCTAAATTTTGCTCCCTTCTTGAGTATATCGAAAAAATGTTTGCATTTGTCTGAAGATCGCGAAATGAACCTTCCCAGCGAGGCTAAGAGTCCATTTAATTTTTGCACATCTTTGACCGTCGCAGGTGTTGGCATATCACGAATTGCTTGTACCTTTTCTGGATCAACTTGTATTCCTTATTTTGATACAATATACCCCAAAAATTCCCCTGAAGTTACTCCAAAAGTACACTTATCAGGATTCACTTTAATATTGAATTGCCGAATTTGATCGAAAATCTCTTTCAAATCTTGCATATGATCCTCAACTTCTTTGATTTTGATCAGCATAGCATCTACATACACTTCTAATGTTTTGTGGATCCACTTTTCAAACACCTTTTCCACCATTCTTTGATACGTTGCACCAGCATTTCGTAAGCCAAATGGCATCTTTGTATAACAATATAATCCTCTTGGAGCAAAAAATGCGGTATGTTCTTGATCTTCTTCAGCGATAGGGATTTGATTATATCCTTTATACCCATCCAACGATGATATTCTAGCATTTCCTGCTGCTGATTCAACCATCTGTGGAATATCTGGTAATGGAAAACTATCTTTTGGACAAGCCTTGTTTAAATCAGTGAAATCTATACAAATTCGTATTCCCTTATTCTTCTTTGGGACCACTACCATATTTGCAATCCACTCTGGATATTTTGCTTGTCTTATAATTCCTGCGTCGAGCATCTTCTGTAATTCTTCTTCTATTTGAGAATGATATGTTGTTGCGAACTTCCTTATTCTTTGCTTAAATGGTCTTATGTTTTTGTTGATTTCTAATTTATAACATGCTATTGACGGGTCTATCCCTGGCATCTCGTCCATGCTCCATGCGAAGATATATGCATACTCTCGCAAAAGATTTATAGTTCTTTCTTCCTCATCTGCCTCCATTCTAGTCCCAATTTTCAGCATTTTAGGCTCTTCTTTACTCCCAATATTTATTTCCTTTGTTGGTTCTGCTGCGACATAACTGGCTTCAGGTTCTCCCATTGGTGTTGGTGCTTTCAGAATTCTCGCTAATTCATCTTCTTCTTGTGGGATTTCACTGGGTATTCCTTTTCCTTCTTTTGCTCTTATCATGTAAACTTTAAATTCTTCTTCCTTCTTTGATTCTCTCGCCAGTTTTCTGCAAGCTTTTCTCAACTTTGGACGATTTTCAAATTTTTCACTTCAATTTGGTAACATAATTTTGCAAAATCCGTATCTCCTCTAATTTCTCCAATTCCACTGGGCATAGGAAATTTAATGCACTGGTGCAATATTGATGCTATGGCTTTGATTGCATGTATCCACGGTCTTCCCAGTATCATATTGTACGGCGATTCCACATCTATCACGCATAATGATATTTGTGTTTCAATCTCTCCTAGTGGAATTCGTACCACTATCTCGCCTTTATGTTTTGTTATAGACTTTCCAAAGCCATGAACATGATATGTTGAATGGGACATTTCTTCATCCTTATATCCCATTTTCTTGAAGGTATGATAAAATATCATGTCTACAGAACTTCCTGTGTCTACCAAAGTTCTATTCATAGCCCATTCTTCTACATATTTTATTGATTTCTCTTTTCTCATTGGTATAGTGGTTACTATGACCACCAATGGAGATGTATGACTTAAATCTTCTTCTGGTATTTCTGCTGCTGTAAACGTGATTTCTTGTTTTTCCCAATCTTTCAATGATGATATCTTCTCCACTGTCATAATCTTCCTTCCTTCAAAATCCCGTTTATGTATCTTCCCCTTAATGTTTTCATGAAATCTATCAACCATTGCTCTTGTTACCATATCACATTCAAATTTTCTACAATCCTTTTTGATTCTGATCATTCTTCCTTCAATTATCTCACCGATTTACTTTCCTTAATCTTGAACAATTCTTATCTTCTTCTTCGCTTTCTCTTCGATTTTCGTTAATTCAATCCCTGTTTCGGGCGCCAAAATGTAGTTGCAGGAATTCCCACACTACACCCTTGTTAAGATTCTATAGAAAACTATTGGAAATCAATTAAACTTCAAAGATTTAAACGACGCTTTACTATTCAAATCTTAGAAATGTTTACAGAATTGGAAGAAATCAAGATTACAAATATTCTCTTGAAGTTTCTCTCTCCTCAAGACTCTTTTCAACTCTCAAAAATACATCATCCTTTTTTGGATCTATCGAACCCTTTATATAGGGATTTACATAATGGATGACAGCTAAGTTTTCCTCCTATTTCGGATCTATTCTGCGATCTCATCGCAATTAATACAATATTCTCCATCGCAAGAACGATAACCATCGCAGGATCAACGTATTCTTCTTTTACTTCTTCCATCGTCAATTTCTTTTGAGTATTCTGTGACACTCGTGAGACGTTGTTAAAGAATTGGCAGCGACACTCGCGGAAACGTTGTTAATATCGCAGGAATAGCGTTGTAGCGATATTCTGGTCCTACAGGTTTTGAAACATGAAAACCTTTATTTTTCTTCTTGTTATGAACTCCATGAGCATGAGTAGTTAATCTTATTTTTGGTTATGGATTAGTGGGATTTCACATAACATGATTCTTTGATTCAATATATTAGTTTTGTCTCATATTTATCGTTTACGATTCTCTGAAAATATAGTTATATGATTGATGTATTATAACATGATTTGATTGATTGTTTTGTCAAGTTGCAAATTGGTAGAACTTCTAATCACATCTATTGCTAGTTTAGGGCTTATTATACGTAAAAGTGATAATCCTTTAATACAAGTAGCATAAATATGATCATAGTTTGTAGTGATATATTCTTATGATCATATGTGAATCGTAACCTTTGTTAAATCGGATTAGTGCGCTTTCCACGTTCAATTGCTTTGATTGGCCTGATTTCATAGAACTTAACACATCTAGGGAATTAAACTTGATTAGTGCTTTTACACGTTAGGTTGTTCTCTTAGATAAAAATCATACTCGCATCTTTTAATGTGTTTGTTGATGACAAGAGGGAATTAGCGGGATATTCTTGCGATCAAGGTATCATAGGGCGTTTGATAAAAGTTGAGATTAAATATCAATTCTACTTATTTTTTAGAAAGCATGTATGTGAATGAAGATGAATCCTTAACCAATATCTCTTCTATTTGAATTTATTTGTTTATTTCTTTGTTTGTTTTTACTTTTATTATTTGCATAAAAATCAGAAAACCCCCGGTGTTTTATATAGGAAACCGAAAAAACTTGACAATCTAGGCCTCTCTGTGGGAACGATCCTTTCTTGCCCTTGCTTCATTATATATTTTGAGTAGTAACAAAGTGTAATTTATTTTTGACGCCTACGAAAGCGATCATTAATGCTCCTGCCACATTACATGGCTTGATGAACAAGATTTTTCAACCTTTTTTAAGACAGTTTGTATTGGTCTTTTTTTAATGACATACTTATTTACAGTCATTCCTTGACTTAACATATTACACATCTCTCTCAGGTTTTCTCTTTATTAAGACAACATTGCCTCCCTGTCAACTTCAAAAAAATATTATTTTGCTCAGCCTCAGTTGGACTATTTGGGTCATCCCATCACTTCTGCAGGCGTTGCTGCTGATCCTGATAAAATCTCTGTCATGCAGCGGTGGACTCAACCCACTAACCTTAAACAATTAAGGGATTTCTTGTCCTTACAGGTTATTATAGAAGATTTATTAAGGGCTATGGCATAATTAGCAAACCCCTGACAGATATGCTCAAGAAAGACTCTTTCAGTTGGTCTCCTCATGCATTGCAAGCTTTCTTGGATCTGAAGCTTGCTATGACTTCTGCTCCAGTCTTAGCTCTCCTAAATTTTTCACTCCCATTTGTTTTGGATATTGATGCATGTTACATAGGTGTGGGTGATGTACTGATGCATCTTGGTGGACCCATTACCTTCTTTAGTAAACCTTTAAGACCAAAGGCTTTGGCTCTCTCTACTTATGAGAAATAACTATTAACAGTAGTGACAACTGTAAAAAATGGAGGCATTATTTATCACATAATCAGTTTATCATTAACGCTGATCACCAGAGTCTAAAGTTTTTCATGGAGCAGAGAATGTCTTACAACAAAAAAGGCTAATGAAACTACTGGGATTGGATTATGTGATCAGATACAAGAAAGGATAATACAACATAGCAGATGATGCTTTATTAAGACTACCTCACTCTACTTATGAATGATTTTCCCTCTCATTAGTCTAACCTCAATGGACTCAAGACATCCTTAGCAGTTATGACAATAATTCCACTATTCAGCAACTTATATCTCAATTATTTATATCTCTTTCTCATAAGTCATTCTCTCTACTAGGTGGTATCCTCAGGTATAAATCCATACTTTACATTGGTTCTGGTAACACTATTAGCATGTTATAATGAAATTTGTGCATGCATCTGATGTTGGTGGGAACTCTGGCATGTTAGGTACTTACTCTAGGGATAAATCATATTTTTATTGTCCTAAAAAGAAGCAAGATATTTTACACTTTGTAGCTATATGTAATGTTTGTCAGTGTAATAATATTGAACACTCTGCTCCAACTGGCCTTCTCCAACCTTTACCGATTCCTGACATTGCATGGAAACATATCTCCATGGATTTCATTGAAGGATTGCCTTTCTCCAACAAGAAATTTATCATATTAGTGGTTGTGGCACATTTTATAGCCATATTTGTAGCTAAGGAATTTTTTCGTCACATTTTTAAGATGCATGGACTTCATTCTTCAATAGTTTCTGACAGATATAATATTTTTAACAGTCACTTCTGGCAAGAATTTTCAAGTCATTGGGTACTATATTGAACCTTAGTACAACATATCACCCTTAGACTGATGGCCAAACTGAGAGGAAAAATGCTTGCTTGGAGCAGTACTTGAGATGCATGACATGTACAACTCCAAAGTTATGGGATAACTGGTTATATCTATATGAATGGTGGTTCAACACCAATTATCATACCAATCTTAAAACGACACCATTTCAGGCATTGTATGGTTACACACCTGGCTTTCCCTATCAAGTCTACTACCTCTTTTACTTATGTTAAAGAGTATTTTCAGGAGAGAAATCACATGTTACAGTTGCTCAAGAAGGATTTTACTAGAGCTCGGGACGGGATGAAATTATTTGCAGATAAGTCAAGATGTGACATGAATTTCAGTGTGGGTGACATGGTATTTCTTAAACTCTAACCATATAGACAATCATTTGTGGCTCTCCGTCAGAATTTTAAGTTATATTCTAAATATTATGGCCCTTTTGAAGTTCTACAGAAAGTTGGCGTTGTTCCTTACAAGTTAAAACTTCATGTTGGATCACGAATCCATCCTGTCTTTCATGTGTCTCTGCTTAAAAAGAATATTGGCCATCAACAGGTGGTTACCCATTCACTGACCTTAGTGGATACTTCTAGAGCATTTATAGTTGCACTTGTTATTGTGTTGGCTAATCGTAATACTCTTCATGCCAACTTGATTGTACCTCAAGTTATGATTCACTGGAAAAATTCTCAGCCAAAAGATGCCACTTGGGAGGACAAAGCTCATATCCAAGTTCAGTTTCCAAACTTCAGCCTGTGAGACTATGGCTAGTGTCCAATTTTCTGTTTTGTCCTTGTTTAATTTAGCCTTGGGTTTTTAGTCTTCTTTAGCTTTAATTATATATTAGGGTTAAGTTAATCCAACGGCTAGTGAGAGCCACGTAAAAAGAATAAATCAATTATTAGACTCATCCTTTGGAGAGTAGGTTATATATTGTTATGAGATTCAACAGATTTTGTTATTGATTCATAACAAGATCTTGGTTCAAATAGTCTTCAAGGGTTTCCATAAAATCAAGGAGGAACAGTTAGACAGAGTATTATTAAGCATCACTATGAAGAGAGTACACAACAATTATATCACTTTCAATACCATCAAAAAAATAGCCAAACATGCAGGGAAATTCTTCCTTTTCAAAAAACCTTATGGAAGATGCTACTATAAGAAAAATATTGAAGTCATGGTGGAAATAAAATATCTTAAAGACTTCCTTATGACTCTGACTGCATGGTGGATGGTACTAAAACTTGTATTGATTTTTCTTATTTTCTTTACCCATTCAAGATTTTCCAGTTTTGTCATGCTTGATCACTATAAGAAAAATTATAATCCCAAAAGAAGAAATCTCTTGGCTGGTAGTCTAGAAAGAAAATAAGCGGGATGTAGGACCAGAATATCGCTACAACACTATTCCTGCGATATTAACAACGTTTCTGCGAGCGTCACTGCCAATTCTTTAACAACATTTCACGAGCGTCACAAAATATCCAAGAGAAGCTGACGATGGAAGAAGTAAAGGAAGAATATGTTGATCCTGCGATGGTCATAAATCTTGCAATAGAGAATATTGTTGCGATCGCGATGAGATCGCAGAATAGATCCGAAATAGGAGGAAAACTTAGCTGTCATCCATTATGTAAATCCCTATATAAAGGGCTCGATAAATCCAGAAAAGGATGATGTATTTTTTAGATCTGAAAGAGTCTTGAGGAGAGAGAAACTTCAAGAGAATATTTGTAATCTTGATTTCTTCCAATTCTGTAAACATTTCGGAAATTTGAATAGTAAAATGTCGTTTAAATCTTTGAAGTTTAATTGATTTCCAACAGATTTCTATAGAATCTTAACAAGGGTGTAGTGTAGGAATTCCTGCAACTACATTTTGGCGCCCAGAAATAGGGAGAATCAAGCTAATAAATCTCTAATTACAACTTGAAGATTTGAAGAAATTATCAGAGTTGAAGAAATGGCTAGAAGAAGAAGAAATACATCTGAACCACCGACAACTGTGAGAAGAAGTAAAAGACTTGTAGGTGAGGGAATAGGTGAATTAGAGGAATCTTTAAGGATAAGATCAGGAAGAAATAGAATAAGAAATGAAGCAGAAAGTTCAATTCAACAACCGAATCAACAAACACAAACACAAGATAGGAACGTGGATTATGATAGAGTGAGTGTGCATACTTGGAGGTCGGATTCGATAGAAGAAGCAGAAAATCAACAATTGAGAAATGAAGAAGGAGGAGAAAGAAATCAAGAAATGTTTGGAGAATTAATTCGTGAAGGACATGAAATAATAGATGATTTGAGACAAATAATACAGGAAGAAAGAAGATTAGAGGCAGAAGAGCGTGCAAATTTAACAAGACAAAATCATGAGCTAAGAATGGAGAATTTGAGGTTACAAATAAGGAGATCAAGAAGTACTGTTAGATCAAATTCAAGATCATTCAGAGAAGAACCAAGGCAAAATTCCCCTATAAGAAATGTTAGAGAAAATACTAGAGGAGAAGTGCAAAATAGAGAAGAGGAGATAATTGGTGATCGCTATAATCCGCGTGATAATAGAAATCAAGAGGGAAGAAACGACCAAATTGAAGAAGAAAATCCAGAAGAAGGAAGGAGGATATTACATGGGCGAGAGAATCAAAGAATGATTGAAGAAGAAATTGAGAGACATTACGCTGAACATGCACGTCTAGCTCGCGAGAGGGAAAGATTAAAGGCAGAAGTAGAAGAACATGATTTTCAAGAAGCAGTGCAACAAAATAATCATGAAAATCGAGAAAAGAGACGTATGCAAAATTGCTACAATGGTAATATTCAAGAGAAATATAATAGGATACAAAGGAGAATAGAGAGACAGCGAAGAGAAATGAGGAGAAATGAAGAAATTCGCAGAGAAGAAGATGAAAGAGAAAATCGCAGAGAAAGACGAGATGATGATGAAGAAGAAGATATACAAAATCTCGCAAGACAAGAAAGTCAAGAATGCATAAGAAGGGAAACGTCGTCAAAGAGGCCAATGGAAAAAAACTCAGCTGAGAATGAGCAAATATTGAGGGAACTAGCAGAAATGCGAGGAATGATAAACAATCGAAGAGAAGGAGGTAGAAGGCAACTTGATGAAGATATTGAAGAAGCTGCGAGAACTCCATTTACTCAAGAAGTACAGTTAAGAGGGATACCTCCAAAATGCAATTTACCAGCATTTTTGATGGAACTACTTGTGTTGTTCAACACGTCAAATCTTATGTTAGATGTATGCTACAATGGGAGAATCATGATGCTGTGCTGTGCAAATATTTTGCATCTAGCTTGACTGGTGAGGCGTTGAAATGGTTCGAGGGATTTCCAAAAAATACCATAACTTCTTTTGATTATTTACAAGCTACATTTTTAGGAGCGTATATTAGCAACAATTCATCGCGACCAGGTATTGAAGATGTGTTTGGGTTAAAACAGAGAATTGGAGAGAGTCTGAAGCACTTAACCATAAGATGTAAATCAATGTGCAGTGAGATGGCAGGAAGATTTGACGAGAGATATCTTATCTTTTCTTTTATCAATGCAATGTTCGCGACTAATCTACTGTACATACAAATTTTCAGAGCCAAGAATACAATCACTATGACTGAACTGCGAGAATTACAGGAAGAATACATTGCTTTGGAGGAGAAACAAAATGAGATGGAATCATATCCCATCGCAAACACCAGCTCACTAACGACAAGTGGAAGTTTGCTCCCTAAAATGATAAATAATGTGGCGATCACCTCGCAGCCACAACAAGAGAAGGTGGTAAGAGAAAACCAACAAAAATTGGTAGTGATGGGTAGTCGAGATCAAGAATAATATGAAAGGGAGAAGAATTATTACAATCGCGGTGGAAATAATAAGATTCAAAGACTTGATCAGCCGCAAGAAACTTATGGCGGACAAAGGCAGAATAACTTTTGAGGACAAGGAAATCAAAAGATTATATGGGAAGAAATTAAGATGCCACCTCTTAATGCCAGTATAGAAAAAATTTGGGAATCTATTATCCTGATGGAGAATATACCATCTCCATGGAACATGGGGAAAGAACCACATCCAAGCAATCGAAGTCAAGAATTTTGTCCTTACCATCACTTCCATGGTCATTCAATAAATGATTGTAGGAATGCAAAGAGGATAATTTTGAGGATGATTGATCAGGGGAAGTTAAATCACTTTCTAGTAGGACATCCACAACCTTATCAATTACCACCAGCACCAGAAACTCGCAGAGTGAATGCTGTAAAAGAAGCAGAAACATTCGTGATAGAAGTGGGGGATAAAGCAAAGAATTTGTTTTGTAACTCCATTGTGCATTCATTCAGAACTATAGAAGATTTCCATGATAATGTTTTAAGAAGATTCTTCATGAGGAACACAGATGGAAGAGAGATAATGAATTGTAGTACCAGAATATCGCCACAATTATGTTCACGAGAGATTAATGACACTTCTGCGAGCGTTACTGAAAAATCTTCAACAACATTTCACGAGCGTCACAAAATAATTCAAAGAATGACGAAGTTGACAATTGAAGAGGCATATTAGAAGAGTGTTGTTTCACGAGGATTACAAAATTTAGCGAATATTAACATTGTAATTACCGCGATGAGATCGCAAAATAGATCCGAAAGAAGGGTAAAAGTTAGATGTCACCCACTATATAATTTCCTATATAAAGGGTTCAAGTAAGTCCATAAAAGGATGATGTATTTTTTAGAGTTGAGAAAATCTTGAGGAGAGAGAAACTCCAGAAAAGAAAGTTGTAATTCTGAGTTTGAATATTTTCTGTAAACATTTCTGAGATCTAAATAATAAAAAGTGTCGTTTAATTCTTCAATCTTCAACTAGTTTCACTTAGATTTCTATAAGATCTTAATAGGGGTGTAGTGTGGGAAATCCTGCTACTACATGAATATAGCAAGAGCCTCGCCATTAGAAGAATGGCAGAAAGAAACTTTATCTTTCACCGCACAAGATATACCAGAACTTGGCGAGCAACATGACAACCCATTGGTGGTACGACTAGAGATAAAACCAAAGCAAATGCAAGAGGAAGATGAATAAAATAATGGTAAAATTGAAGACTCTTGGGCCATCAACAGAGTCTTAATAGATACAGGGAGTTCAGTTGATATTTTATTCTATCATACCTATAGAACCATGGGCGGAAGAGATGAAGATTTGATACCATCAACGTATAAGATCTATGGATTTAACGGTACAGATAACAAACCAAAGTGGGAAATTGAAATGCAAATACCGTTAAAATGAATATCTTCAAAAATCTTATTCTGTGTTGTGGACATCGAATCACCTTACAATGCTTTGATAGGACGACCTTGGTTACACGGGATATTGGGTGTAGCATCTACTTATCACCAGTGTATTAAATTTCCTCATCCTAAAGGTGTAGGAGTTATTAAAGGAGATTGGGGAGAAAGCAAGAAATGTTATGAAATTGATATGAAGTCTTGCAAAGAAATAGATGAAAAGAATAGCAATTGAAAGTAGAAAATCAAACAACAACAGAGGTGTGAAAGGTTAATGATTGATACAATAGAACGGAAAGAGGATGTGAAAGCTGATGGCGAGCGTCTCGCAGAAAAAAGAAACAACAAAGAAACGTAAGCGAAAAAGCGAGAAAATAGTAAGTAGAGAGGTAAAATGTTGAACTTTAGAGAATTCTATGAATGATTTGTTTGAAGAATATGTAATTGAACATAATTTTCTGCTTGAAAGAATCGCAAGATTTTACAAAAAGAAAGAAGATCAAAGTTATGAAATTCTATCAGAGTTACAATACTCGCGAGAAACGCGAATAAAATATCGCAGAGATTAAAGAATGGGATGAACCTTTATGGCGTGCACCCTAGTTCGTGAATACAATTTCGCAAGAGGAAAATATAAGATCTAATAGCGCGTCATAGGAGGGGGTATCTCTTGACATAATTCAGGGGTAAGGTTATACCGCTGCTGGATCCTGAGTCATGCAGATGTTGGGGTTAAAGAAAACCTATCCGGGAGAGAGATCTTGGATTTCCAACTATATATGGTTATACCCTGGTTGGACGACCGAGAATCTCTTCCAAGAAGTGCAAAGTATGACCAAGGCGCCGAGGTACACGGTTGAGCCAAGGGTGCCAAGGGCGTACGAAACTTCCTTTCCATTATTGGTAAGTCTTGGCTACGATGCACTTGGCCTGAAGAAAACCCCATTTAGGGTGCACTCTTGTAACTATAAGCCATATAGGCATAAAGGATAAGAGGCTGCGAAAACAGTTGGTTGTTGGTAAATCTGGATGGGAGGAGCTAGTCTTGTATAGCCGATGTTCCCTCCTTGAAGGGGCAACCAGGGGGAATATAAGGGCGGCACCCTCCATTAGGGAGTTGATAAGTGTCTTAAGACGGCAATGTCATGGGGCTTTATGATCGAATGAACATTTAGGCCTGTCATATTGTCGCGTGACGTAAATTATACAGAGGAAACAAGCCAAAATGAAGATGCGATCAATGGGTTTTTACATGAAAGTGTAAAGACTTCCTACGATTTCATCGCAAGAAGGCAATGTCACGAGGCTTTGATCTCGCGAGAGAACTTAGACTTTCCATATTCTTATCATATTCTTCTCCTCCACCAAATTTTTCTCCTTCGTCATTATCATCCTCGCCATAATCCTCAGCTTCACTATTAGAGATGTTAAGATTTGGGATTATTGCAGGGATTTCCTTTGCAAGATCAGGATATATAAAAGGAGAAATTCCATGATCATTGCAGACCAACTTAATGGAATCATTACGAACAACAATGAGAGATCTATTAAAATTCGCGGTAGTAATGTCAAATTGCTCCTTCAATCGTGAATATTTTTTATTGCGAGCAACAAGGGTATTTTCAAGTTCCCCAAATCTTTCAAGATATCTTTTTTCAGCTCCTGCGAGAATATATGACAAAAAGTTAGAAATTTTGTAAAAAAGAGTAATAAAAACAGAAAATTAGCGAGAAGAAGAACAACAAACAACCTTCTCTTTCAGAAATCATATCTCTAATTAAGGCCGCTTGTTCAACTTGAAGGCTAACATTTACACCTAAGTCATTCCTGGCATTGTCAAGAACCTTCGCAGCCCAAGCAAACTCATCATCGCTATTAATAAGGAGACGAGATCGAACTTGAGTCTCCCTCGCAAGAAGATCTTCATTCTCGCGGATAAATTTATCTCTGTCCATTTGAACGTCAAGGAGAATTTTATGAAAATCTGCTATGGTCTTGGATCCCTTCTTGATAGCAAGATCTTTCTCGTCAATAAGATCGCTAATTTTCTTTCTTAATCTATCTTTTTCTTTCTTTGAATCAAGATAAAAGCGCCTATATTTGTCAGTCAAACCTAAATTGAATCTATGTTCAATTTTTAAGAGATTAAGCTTGGATCTAAGTTCATCTATGGAAAGGGATTTAATCTTATCATCTGAGAAATTACTTAAGGAATTATTAAGACATGCAAGAAGAGTATGATCATCTACATGTTAAGGGAAAGATTGAAAGAGTATAGCCTCGTCAATAAGACCATAAATATCTGTAAGTTAAAAGTGGTCGCTTGAATAAGCTGCGATAGAGTAAAAATAATTAAGAGAGAAAGGAAATCAGTCATACCATAAATTTGTTGGTTAGCTCTATCAAGATCAGTGATCTTTTGCTTATCAACTGAAGCTTCAGTCTCCAGCTGTCTATTCTTCTTGCGAAGTTCAATAACTTCAGATTCTAATTTCTCTTTATCTTGGCAAAGTTTAGCATCTTTCTCTTCAGATTTGACACATCTTTTATCTAAATCAGAAGCAACAGTGAAAGAAGCTCTTCCAACCTGCGAAAGAAAAATATGAATTAGGATCAACCAATGGAGAAAATATATAAACATATTGAAGAAATGAAAACATACCAAGGCACCAAGAGAATTTAAGAGACTGGGAGTGAGCGATCTTGAGATTCCTTGAAGAGAATCATTATCCACCAGAATAGGGGCATCGCAAACTTTATCGAGATCTTGGGATGTTTTGTCAATAATTTCATCCTCGTCATTAGAAGTTATGCTGTGGGAAATATCGCTAAAAATTCTGGATAAATGAGTCATTGAAGAATCAGAATCAGAAGAATTTTTTATTGAAGGAAAACCGCTAACATTAAAACCCTCGTCATTGTTATCCTTATCAAGATCAACACTTGGGTTTTCTGGAATTAATTGAGGAGTTGAAGAAGAAGAAGGTTGAGTTTTCCTTCTCTTTGGTGGAGGATCGCTAGATTCTTCATTGCGAGGGGCAGAAGGCTTTCCCTAGAAGGAGCAGTAGATTTTTCCTTTGAAGATTTCCTAGATTTCTCTTTTAAAGATTTCTCCTTGGTTTTCGCGGGTATTAATGGTTCTAACTCTTCAATTTCCTGCGAGCACAGATGAAGATAAGAAATAGGGGCAACAATATATTGTTATGAAGAGATATTTCTTACTTCATCAGTGAAAGATTTCAGAGCTAAGAAAGTGTTGGGTTTCCTAAGAGCTTGATAGCTGAGTTTCATTCTATCAATCTGAGAAAAAATCAAAATAGTTAGAGAGAATATAAAGAAGACAGTAAATGATAATAATATAAAAAGTCGAGAGAATATACTTCTTTAGATTTTTCAGGCCAGTTGAATACCCATGGCTCATACTCTGAGAGATTCGCAGGTAATGGGAGAGAATCAGATATATAAGGACCTTCAAGACATAATGGAAAGATGAACCACTTGTCATCGCTAGAATGGAAAGGACCTTGGTTGGTAGGTGTATGAAAATTAATATCTAGCATAAGAGCTTTGTAACCAGCGACCTTCTCTTTTTTCAAACGAACACCCCAGCAGGTGCTATCTCTCTTCATATGGACTATACTATAATTTACAAAGAAGTTGTCCACAATATAATCCTCAGAAACAATGGAGACATCTTTAAAAAGAGGATTCTTTGGAGCTTCAGGGTAGTGAGTTCCTTTATTTGCGCCACGAGAAGCATATTCAAGCATCAATCTGATGCAATCTCCACCTAGTTGATATATCGCTCGCGAGAATCTTTCGTCAGAAATTATTTGATAAAATAATGGAAGTTCTGGGTCATAGAGAGGAATGGGAAGACCAAATTCAAGTTGTCCTAGCGATACTATGATTTTTTCGCGAGAGCATTGATCATCAGTAAACAATTTAAGAGAAATTTCAGATCTAGAATCCTGGTCTGGAATTAAAGATAAGTTAAAACCTTTAATTTTGAGTTTCTCGCGCATCTCATTAAAGGCCTTCAAGTTTTTGGTACCAGCATCAACCATTTTTGAGTATGGGAATGAAAGAAAAGGTTGAAAAGAAGAAAGAAATCACAACAGTAACAGAAGCGCAATTCGCGGAAGAACAGTAAAATTTGCAGAGAGGGTATGGAAAGAAAGAAGAAGAAAGTAAAAGAGAAAAAGGAATGGAATGAGAAGAGTATTTATAGAAGAAGGAATTTCTCGAAGAAGATGAAAGAAATTGATGCAAAGAAAAGACGTGGGTGGTCAGATCGCAGCGGTTAGAAGAGACGTGTCAAAAATTTATTGGAAGAAAGAATTCATGAAAACAGTTGGCGAAGAAACGTGTCAGAACGGGGAAGTCAGAAAATATAAGCAATTATGACATTTTAAGTTCTCATGATCTTCTCTTCTTCACAGAAAAGACATGAGAAGAGGCAAGATGTAGGACCAGACTATCGCTACAACACTATTCCTGCGATATTAACAACGTTTCTGCGAGCGTCACTGCCAATTCTTTAACAACGTTTCACGAGCATCACAGAATATCCAAGAGAAGCTGACGATGGAAGAAGTAAAGGAAGAATATGTTGATCCTGCGATGGTCATCATTCTTGCGATAGAGAATATTGTTGTGATCACGATGAGATCGCAGAATAGATCCGAAATAGGAGGAAAACTTAGCTGTCATCCATTATGTAAATCCTTATATAAAGGGCTCGATAAATCCAGAAAAGGATGATGTATTTTTGAGAGCTGAAAGAGTCTTGAGAAGAGAGAAACTTCAAGAGAATATTTGTAATCTTGATTTCTTCCAATTCTGTAAACATTTCTGAAATTTTAATAGTAAAATGTCGTTTAAATCTTTGAAGTTTAATTGATTTCCAACAGATTTCTATAGAATCTTAACAAGGGTGTAGTGTAGGAATTACTGCAACTACACGGAGCTACCAACAATAACTCATGTCACTCACAAGCTTTTAATGGTATTTAGTGAATCCTCTTCAACTCCCTATGAATCTCTCTTATATAGGACAATAGTTCTCCCCATTGGTCATTGAAACCACTAATCTTCAAAAAGATCAAAAAAAAAAATCGATCTGGATTCCCAAGCAAATATCTGTTCAAAACTCGGTCGGTCCCAGTCTGGTGTCTGCCCCAATCAACTCCTCGGGTGCTTCTAGCGCCAGTTTTAGTATTAATATGACAAAACTATTCTATCTCTTTCCCAGCCCATGACATTGATGAGTACTCTTTCAATCTCTTTCAAAATCGGGTTATCACCCTGCCCTAGTCTATACCCGGTCAAATCCAGAACCTTCTCAACCACTTGGTTTTGAGCATATCCCTGCTTGCACAGTTATTAGGCCTCTTCCAATGCATATGCCAAACTCATGTATTTGGCATATATGGACCCACTATGGGTATGCCAAACTTCCAAACTCATATGCCAATATGTTATTTCTGGCATATTGGCATACACGACAGAGTTCCCAGCGAGCGATAGAGTCTTTGTCGCTCGATGGTAATCATATCGCTCGATGGTCTTCCTGTCGCCAGCGACGGTCAAGCTATCGCTCGCTAGTTAGATGCTCGCTCTGCATATCTTCATCTAACGGCTACGATTCCAACCCAACTTCAAATTCATAATTTATAATTTAAAAAATTGATAATTGGATCTTTTAAAGATAGTTTCCAATAATTTAAAAAAACAAAGTTACATTTCACATTTCAACTAAAAGAAAACATTTTAACTACTCATTTCCTTGTCCATTTAAAAGAAAAAAAAACAAAATTAACTACTCATTTTAACATTTTAACTACTCCTTTCCTTGTTCATTTCCTCCCAGACCAAAGATCCAATTGCCTGCATTTTCTGGATCCATGTTCAACAAACTAGTTAAAGTGCCGGTTTGAGACTGACTTGGTGGTTGAGTCTCATCAGAATCACCATAACCTTGATAAGCAATGGGAGTACGGGAGTTGCTGGGAACATTATACAAATCTTGGAATGGGTGTGGTTGATAGTGTTGCTGGAATGGTTGAAATGCTGATGAGGTTGAGGCAATTGGGGTATACAGATTCACCTGCCTAATTACTTCCATGTTCACACCACCACATGGAGTCAGTATGTCAGGCTACAAATGACTAAACATACGGGTAGGAGTTGTATCCATGCCAATGTTTTCTTCAACACCATGTACTGCTTGACTTTATAACACCATGTTTGGGGTTGAACTTTCTGGTACCTCCTCCATATGACTACGTCTCAATCTTTCACTTCTTTCACCGCTTTGCTGACTGCGACGAATTTGGTGACTACGACTGCTTTGCTGACTTCGACTACTTTGCTGACTTCCACTTGGACTCGTTCCTCTACCAGCTCCAACACCGGGACTCAATCCTATACCATCTCCAACACTAGGACTCATGTCAAACATCATGCTGTCCCTCAAACTTTGCATCTCTTCCAAGTGCATTTTCTGAATTCCCTGAACAAGCGTATCATAATCGTTACATCGGTTCTGATACTCCAACTCTGTAGCATTGACCCCGAGGTATGGATAACTCCGAGTAAGTGCACTAGAAATAATTGGATAAGTAAGAATCTCTCCAGATGAGGTGGATATAGTCTTTACTTCCCAAGAAAATAGAGGCATGTATGACGATGAACTTTGATAAGGATATGCAAATACGTCACCCGTCTCTAGTGGAGGTTGGGAAGGAAGAAATTCATTGTCAAGTGGCAACCTACCTAAATCTTGGAAATCCATCCGACCCAAACTTTGCGGTTGCATGGAAATATTTAGCTTGAAAATAGTATTAAACCAAGATAGGTACTCATTTCTGTCCATCGGCTCCTGGATCAATTCATCAGCTTCTTGCCAACGATGACCTTCCCTTATCAATTTGAAGTAATCGTCTGCTGAAACATATGTACTGGGATAAGGGTTGACAGCTATCACTAATCTCCTTTGCAACAGAAAAAGTTGTCTTTCACCATAATACCAAACACCCTTCTCATAAATAGGGCTGTATAACACCATCCTTCTAAGGCTTAACTCTACCATTGTCTGACCTAGTTCTTCTTGGAACTCGTGTATCTTGCTTCATATGGTCATGAGATAAGGTTATGTCTTGTTCTACTCAACTGCTGAATCTTATGAACAATATCAGCATGTTGACCATCTTCAATCTGTGCATCTTCCTAATTCTCAGAATCATACTTCCGTATGATCGGAAAAACATTCGTATAATTCTTAAGACAAGGTTCCGAAACACGGAAATATGTATACCACCAATACTGAAAATAATAACATTCAGGAGGTTAATAACTTTTCCATATGAAAATGACAAATAAATACATAGTGTGAAAAATATTGGTTCTTACCTCCAGAACTCCCCAAAAAGCATTAAAGCTATCTTTTTCACACGTCGAGTTTTCACTTAGGGCAATGTAAATCTCTGATAAAATCGAACTCCTCCAATCATATGTTGGTGCTTGCTCTAAATCTTCTAATGCTTCGAGAAACCCAATTAACACTACTGAGCTAGCATTTGGAAACAAACATTGGCCCAGTGTCCACAATACAAACAGACGTTCTAGTTCCTCAAAATGTTCGGGGATCAAATATTGATTACCAACTTCCCTGTTTTGACGCATTTTTACAGCATAACGCTGCAAAAAACTTTTCAACCCAGACACCTTCAACCCAGACGCTTTTATTTTTCTATGTATAGGATTTCCTTCTAATTCATTTGAGTATAAAGGAAGTAATTCTTTCCATCTATCTTCTGCTTGCCACTTTAGTCTATTAAATGGAAGTAAGTTCCCTTGGCATGGAATTCCGGTTAACATGTATAAATCTATCGGTGTAACTCCTATTAACAATAATTATTCATAATTAGAATTTGTTGATTTTTATGAAACAAAACACATAATCTAAAAATTAAATTACTAGAAAAGACCTACTTACCGCATTCAAAGTCCTTGAAAAAGAACGCATTTGTAGTCTTCCAACATCGTTCTAATATAACTTGAACACCTTGAGTCCTGTGGTTTCTAGGTTGTATTATATATAGATGTCGCCAAGGATATCTTCTCACTCTCTCTTGAACAGCAGGAGGAAGTAATCCATATCTGTTGAAGATAATCATTTTAGAACAAAAGTTTAAAGAAACTCAGTGGTTTTTCAGAAGAAGAATTGAGGAGAATTGAGAAGGTGGGAGTAGAGATGCGGTATTTATAGGCGTCAGAAACTTGAATGGTGGCGATATTAATTATATCGGTAGCGATATAGTGAATTTCGAACGATATTCACAATATCGCCAGCGATAAAGTCTTTATCGCTGGAGATATTCACAATATCGCTCGCTAGGGATTCGATCTCTCAATGGTTTCCCCATAGTGGCACAAATAGTTTGGCATGCCACCTGGCATGCCAAACACCATTTTTTGGCATATGCATAGGAAGAGGCCTTAATATCCCATAACGCCGAACATAATTCATATCACTATTTTAAACCCTATATCAAGTATAATGGCTAATTGATATGTCTCTCCCTCTTTGGCTAATAAGAAGCAAAAAAACCTCCTAGAGGCAAACACTAATCTTAAAATATATAAATACTTTTCTTTCCCCTCTTTCATGGTGTGTAATGAAAATGGTATAAATGGATCCATCAATATCCTTGGTATAAATGGATCCATCAATATCCTTTCAACCTATAATTATGGATTTCTCCCAATCTCTCATGTGACTGGAAAAAACTCCAAACCCTTAGAGCAAAGAAGGTGGTAAAGGGTCCGAAAGCGGATAGATCTCTCACACGATATGATAATGATCTACGGTTTCTTGTATAGTTTTTCCTCTCCTCTCTAAGAATATCTCATTCAACATGGCATTAGCTAATTTTTTTAATTTTATGACCAATTTCATATATCCATGTTCAATTTCAATGTTTGGATAATCGATATCATGGTAGGAATTATAAGTTTCACTCCTTTCTTAGTCACTAATTAAAATTCTAAATGCTTAATCCGTTCTTAATTTTTATGTATCCTCAAGTCTCTAACTTCTGGCAATTTCTGAAGCTTATTTTCCGAAGCTGTCAAGGTTTAGGTCCCATCGAAACTATGATTAATGTCAAAACTACCATTTGTACTAAAATCTAAACATTGTTTTCCTCTTGGACACTAAGAATGATTTTTCATAAAAATTATTATATTCATCTTTTAATTAGTCATCCCTTTATGCCGGGATAATATGGTCAACATTGACATCATTCATAAAGTTATCAGTCAAATATATTGTCTTGTTTGGTCTGAAAAATATCAATATAAATTGGCTTTTAACTTGTATGTAAACAAAACAAAAAATATTCTTGGTCCATAATCCCGAAAAGAACCATGGCAAGGTTCTTTGGCTCCTAATTGGAGACTTAAACCTTATTCATAATGGTTATAAAAAGAGATGAGGAGCACCCCCAAACAAATATTTCATCATAAATTTCAACAATATTTTAACCAAACAGGTCTTATTGATCTAGGTTTATGTGGTTTCCTCTTCATCGGGTCCAACCAACAAGAAAGTAACATATTCTAATTGAAAAAATACTTGACAGATGGTTAGAAAACTCTAGGTGGACTACTCAATTCCAAAATACTATCATCACCTATTGGTTCTGACCACTCCCTCATTGTTCTGAACAATCAATTTTCCTCAATATGGTTTCAAGCCATTCAAATTCTTTAGCTTTTTCCTTGAAAAACAAGGTTGCAAGGACATATAGAAGTCTAGAAACTAAAAGTAATGACTTCCATACTTTCCAACTTGTCCAAAAACTTTATCTTGCCAAGTATTATGTTAGATTATGGTAGGAATCATTCTGGAAATATTTAGTCAATTATTCATAACCTCAACTTTGCTCTGAATTATATTGTGAACACGCAAATCACGTAGGCATCAACGTGTCCACAACCAATCTTCGCATGTACAGAGTGCATGCATTAAAGTACGAATATATTGTGAGATGCTGGGATAGATGTTGATTCATTGATTCTAAACCCAACGGGTTTTTCATGATCTCCTCAACATCCATAACGACAGATCTAAGAGAAGCATACAAATATTAGGGTAGATCAATACGAAATGTAAATAAGACAAAGATTTATGTGGTTCGGCTCTAAGGCCTACATCCACAGGTCTGAGGGTGATTCACTATGATGGTAAAAGATTACAAGATTAGTCGAAAGACTTTGGGTGATCATGGAACCCGAAGGTTAACGCTCATACTTACTCTTCCCTTCTTTCTCTCTAATTGTTCCCCCTCTCTCTCAATTGTTCGACCCCTTCCATGTAACAGGAAGGGTCATATATATAGCTCTTCTACGTGGGTCCCTTAGAAAGGAGCTGTTATAATTTTATCTTCTTGTGCTTTGTGCATAGTCCGCGGACCTCTTGGTCATCCCGCGGCTTCTATGCTTCCTAAGATCATCACGCTGACCAATCTCTGTCTCTCTCTCTTCCTAAGACTGGGAAAGAGCTGTTGTATCCTTATCTTCTTGTGTTCTGTGCATAGTCCGCGGACCTCTCTGTCATCCCGAGGCTTCTATTATTCCTACGCTCATCACGCTGGCCTGCCTTTGTTCTTGTCGTCAGTCCAACCGACACATGCCCTTCGCGCCAGGCGGTGTCAGTCCTTCCCTGTCGCGTCTGTCAGTGGGGCTTCACCTAGCCGTTGATCACATCTTGCCTCGTGAGGGGGTAAAGTGTAATAGGGAAGTTCTTTGGTGCTACGCGGGTATACCTTCCTTTGATGCTCCTTCATCTTCGATCGCTTATCTTGACAGATGGCGCACTATCTAGACCCACGGATGATCCTGTGTGTCACCCACCTTTGTGACGTGGCTTCCACGTGGGGATGCTAGTACACGTGGTGAGGGAGGTAAATAAGTGTATCTACAATTTTCCCCTCTTCTTGTGACTAGGCGCCATCTATAGTTGGAAGAAGAACCGTGTGATATGTTTTTATCTCCCTCCTCATAACTTCTCCTAAAAAAGAGTTATTTGAATTTATTGTGCACGTTTCCCCTGCATGTCATGACTGCCCCTTGGGTAGTGGGCGGTTTCTTCTGGCGACATAAAAGAGGAGAGAATGATGGAATGTGAATTAAACTCACATTCTCTGTTTTATTCTCTGCCCCATTTTCTTCTTTACCCTCTTAACTTCTTCTGCTACCATTACTATTGCTTCTGCTACTGTTGCCATCGTTGCTGTTGTTGCCGTCGATGTTGTTGTTGCTTCGTACAACTATTGAGGTTCAGGTAGGGTTTTTGTCCCGTTTGTTCGCCATTTTTGTTCCTGTGGATTTTTTGATTTTCTGGTGATGAATCGTGATGGGTTTTAATCCCATGCATGTCATGGAATCGAAGATTTCCCCTGCTGAACTGGGTGTTTTACCGGCTACGTTTTGATCCTTTTTGAGTGGGGTAATGAATTGAGAATTTAATCGGCGGCTGGTGAAACTTAGGGTTTTCTTCGTGTTCTTCATTGTTCTTGATATTTCCTCGTTTTTGATCTTCCTTGACTGACTAGTCCTCCTGTTTGTGTTTGTGTTCGCAGATATGTCGGATTATCCGAGGGTACCTTATCAAACTCCTCCGCCGAGTCCTCATAGATCTCCTCGGGGATATTCTCACATCAGGGAAGGGGCTTCTCCTTCCTCTGCTCAGGGTAACCCTCGGGATAGGCTTCTATCCTCGCCTTCTATCCAGAGGCCTCCGTTCCAAAGAGGTGATCCGCCCCGGGGGTCGAAATACGCCTCGAGCCGTCCTAGAGATGAGTCTTCTAAGAGGCAGCAGACTCCGCGCACTGAACTCTTAAATGTGCAGCCTCTTCGTACCATGCCTCCTTTGCGGGCTAATCTTCCTCCGTCTTCATCTGTGCCTAGCTCAGGCAGAACAACTAAGAACCAGCCCGCGAAGAGGAAGGCCTCAGAGATGGATTCTTTGGGAGACGTGGTTCCTTCTAAGAAGAAGGTAGCAGATTCTGCGGAAGATGTTGCGGGGGATGCTTATGAAGATGACTCTGCTGTCACATTTCGTCCCCTACCCATGGGTAATAAGAAGTTCACTTTCAGGCACATAGATCTTGAAGCCTTCAAAGTGAAGCACGGTCTTCATGACTTCCAAGTGAGTTTCTATGCCCCGATAAAGACATAACTTACGAGATGGTTGTTAATTATCAAGTCGATGCTTTTCATCTGTTGACGACCGTGGGCGCTTTTGAGGCTGGTCCGATGTTGCCTTTATATAAAGCTGGTGATGATTTCTATTACCGGGTCTTATCTAGCCGCGATTGCTAAGAAGAGCCATAACCGTGGGGTGCAGCAATTGACGGAAATTACCTTCGTCATCTCCGAGAGTGCTATCTTCGTAGCAAGGGGCAAACGATGATGACCTGCTATGCTCCCAACTTAGAAGAGGAGAAAGGGTGGTATACTCCGAAAACTTTAACAAATCCTTTTGAGATTATGTTAACGGGAAGACGCGCAAGCCGTGGTCCGTGAATCTGCGGAATATTGCTCTGTTAAGGGGAAATTCGCCTCTTGAGCGAAGTAAGTGACTCCAAGATGGCAAGGATTCCTGGTGCCGAAGGTCTTCCTATTCCTGCTGATGAGAGGATCAAGCGTGATCATGATTACGAATGGTCTTCCACCGTTATTGAGGTTGTTGGTCCGTGGGCCTATGGCTGGGTTCCTGGGCCACATGGTTGGCAACCTAGTGTTGACAGCTCCTACCGCGAAACCTCTCCTTCTCGTTACGCCCATTATTGCCCTTGGCATATGAGTTTCGAAGGTATGGATTTTGATTACTACAGTGATGTTGATGACGCGGACGAGGAGGGTAACTCCGACGCAAACCCTCTTCCGCGGAATGCTAGTGTTGCTAAGGTATGTTTGTATTCTTCGTATATATGCCCCTTCCTTTTCTTAAGTAATATGGATTATTCCAAGGAAAGGAGATACTCAAGGTTATTTATTATTATGTCCCACAGGTGGTTAGAAAGAAAAAGATCAACCCCAAGCAATCGTCAAATTCTCCTACTGGAGACTCTATGCAGTTCGAAGATGTGAGCAGTCCAGTGAACGCTGGAGAGGATGTGTCCGACGAAGATGAGCGAATTGAGACTTCTCCACCTTTGCAAGAAGGACATATTGCTGGTGGCGGTGATGGTGGCGTTGGTGATCAAGCCACAGGTGGTGATGGTGGTATTGTTAATGAGGTCGCTGGTGGCGGAGTTGGAGGTGGCTATGGTGGTATTGTTAATGAGGCCGCTGGTGGCGGAGTTGGAGGTGGCGATGGTAATCAAGTCCTCGGTGGTGATGGTGATCAGACCAGTGATGGAGAAAAATCTACTGGGGCTGTGGTCATGGAGGTCGGTCAACAGCAGACAGTCACGGACAAGGTAAAGGGAGTTGCTTTTATGGCTAGCAGTGGTCAGGACGTGGGTGCTTGTGGTGAGTTTTCTTTCGGTAATACTCTGTCCGGGGATCGGTCTTTTGATATGGCCGCGGCTATGGGACTCGTCTTGGATTTTAGTCTTCTTTCTCCTAGTGATGACTGGGATGTGCTTAAAGGTAGCGGTGGTGGTGGCGCGATAGTGTGTTCCTAGTCTTTGAGGTTCCTTTGGTTCATCCGGAGGGTTATGGTGGCACCTCCTCCGGTGTTGGGGGTATTTTGACGCAAGGTCAAGCTAGTGCCGCACCTGGTGTGAATCCCTTGGGTTCTCCCTCTGATGATTTCCCACAATCCTTAATCGCTGATGGTGATGATGCTGTCTTAGGTTGGCTTAGAGAGAAGGGTTTGCTCGTCGTGCCGCATCCTGCCCCTGTGATTGAAGGGGAAAAGAGTTCGGACTCTTTTTTACTCGCCAGCATATGGAGACGATCTCTGCAGAGATTGTAGATGTAGAGTGGGATAAGGATCTTGTGTCCAGCGGGGTTGATTTGGTGGTGAATGCTCCTTCTACTGTCGCTGGTATGATGGTTTTTGCTGATGGGTACCAGTATAATTATCCTCAATGCGACTATTGGAGGTATGTCCCATTCTTCGTAACCCTGCTCTTACTTGGATATGTTATTTGAACTAATTTCTTTTTGATCCGTAGGTGATGAGGAGTGAGTATTGTAACCATACTCTATACCGGATCTTCAAGGCCAAGTCTCTTAAGCTAGAGGCGAAACTCCGCCACCGTTAAGGAGTGCTTTCGAGCGTCGAAGCTACGGCCTTTGCTAAAGATAGGGAGATAACTGAACTGAGGGATCTTCTTAAGCGCAAGGAACAACAGGGCGTGGATGAGGCTGCGCTCTGTTCCGAGCTAGCTTTAGTCAAGGAAAAGTTAGAGGTTCTTTGCAGAATTCTTCGTCCCTTTCAGGTTTGAACCTCCCCTAATTTGCTTTTCCGATGTTCCCTATATGTTCTGAGTCGTCTCCTTCTTCTCTCCTCCCGCGGTACTGTCTTCAGTGGGCGAAGTCCCTGAATTGATGTGGATTCGTAGTGAGAGAGTTCGCCAAAAGGGGCGTATTGCTGAGTTAGTTGAGAAACTTAAGAGCGAAGCAGTGAAATGGAATGCTCGCGCGGATGTTCATAACGCTATGGCCGAAGAATGGCTTCAGACAAAATTTAGTTGGGTAGATTTGCAAAATCGAAACGATCACGATCATGAGTTTCTCAACGGGACTCTCTTATGGACGCGGAATAGGCTCGAGGAAGCCCATGGCCAGATTTCCGCCCTAGAGGTTAGGCTTAATGATATGGAAGAAAAATTGCGGCGAGCACGTTCTTCTCATCCCTCTGATGTGCGGGTTTATATGCGACGTCTTGCCAAGGAACGAGATGATGCTAGGGCGGAATCTAGCGCTCTTAGTAGTGCCTTATCCGCATCTCGAACTGATGTGGCTCGTCAAGCCGAGTATGAGAGGAACTTAGAGGTGACTATGTATCGTCTTAACAAGGGGTTAGAATCGAAGAATGATGAGGTTAACCGATATCATCACTCGAACTCAATGCTTCGAGATGATCTTAGCGCGAGTCAATATGCTCATAATCTCCTGCAAGTAGACTATGATAGGCTTTCGAATGAATATGATTATGGCGCAGAAGCACGAGACTCCGCGGTTAACCACTGTGAAGGTATATGTCTTCGTTATCGAGTGTGCTTCCTGTTGTATTTGTTATTACTCACTTTCTTCTAATATCTGCAGAGCTCCAAGGACAGCTTCAAGATGCAAATGACAAATTTGCCGAAGCACAGGCTAAAATAGTTCAATTGGAAGAGCAGGTTAGCTATCATCGGGGTCTGGCTTTGTCTCGAGAGGAAGCGATGAAGCATGCTACTGAGAAGGCGGAGCATCTTTCCCTTTCCCTAACTCAAGCTGAGATGAAGAGCGTAGATATAGGCTTCGTGGCGCGTAAGCAGTTGGCGGAGGAGATTAACAGGACTCTTGGTGAGATTGAGCTGGATCTCAAGAAGACCCATGGAATAAGCAATAATTATACTCGGCGTCCCGTTCCCAGTCTCCCTTCAGGTTCCTCCGGCCCCTCATCTGGTGGTAGTGTTCCTTCGTCGTTAAAGGAGAAACCCGCGGATGGTGCTCCTTCCCAATAGATCGTAACTCGTATGTTGGGGATTGATTTCAGTTGCTTAATTTTCTTAGCGTTTTTGCTACTTTTCTTGCTAGGTTCGTAATCAACCTCCCCCTTAATAGATCAAACTTCAATGTGCAAATCTGAACTTGTATTTTGTTGAATTCGCGTCTATTTTTATAGATCCCTGTTAATATAGTAAGTAATTCCGTAAACTTTGTATTTAAACAGTGCCGTGGATTAGTTCCGAAATCCATGTGAATGGTTGCGTTGTCCACGGGATTGGTTTTGCTATCCGTGGATCTTGATTTGTAAGATTTGTTAAATTGTAGTGTTAATGCAATTCCGTAGGTTGGTGTCCTCGGAATCGTCTTGCGACCTGTCACCCCGCTCAGCTAATTCCTGGGCCAGAGGATTACCGAGCGGTGGGGTCTAGCCGGCGTTCAAGAGTAACGCGGCTTATAATTATTTCTTGGGTATCTCGTTCCTTAGGAAGTCACCCCCTGGTCGTACACTTATAGACGCTTATGGGGGAGTTCAAGAGATGGCATGTGTATGCGTTGTCCGGTTTGTTCCCGGTGTATCGTAGTGTGTATGTTCCGCGCTTTGTGCGGAACATTCACCTTATTGAAGTACCATGATAGTAACTGCACACAAATTTACGTGGTTCAGCCCTAGGGCCTACGTCCACGGGGTAACAATAGTATTGACACTTTATTAATATACGGAATGATTTTCAATGTACATTCGTATTCGGTTGTTTTGTTGATCTCTTTGTGTAAGGATAGGTATTGAGTAGTCTGAGTAAATTGAAGTGCTTATGGGTATATACATGTGTAAATTGAAATGCTTATGGGTATATACATGTGTCTCATACGGTGTTGGTTATGGGTATTGGCGAAGTAGGGTATTGAGCGCATCGAGATGCGTATAGGTAACGAGTAGAGTTGTGTCAATTGAAGATGAAAATTTGTATTGATTGAAAAGCTGAGGCGTGTTATTCCTCCATCAGAGATAGAAACATGCGGACTTGTAAGTCAACTTTCTTCTTCTGAAATGCATACGAAGGTGATGGATTATGGATAGTATGGCTTGAGGTATTTGGCGTTCCACGGGTGCCTGAGTATTTCCCCTTTCAGATTACGTAGATAGTAGGAGCCATTTCCGGCTACGTCGTGTATCACGTAGGGTCCGCCCCAAGTTGGTGCTAATTTTCCCCACTTCTTTTCTCGCTGGTATTGGGGAATAGTTCTTAACACATACTGGCCTTCTACAAAATTCCTAAGTTTTACTTTCTTGTTATACTCTCTGGACAGCCTGCGCTGGTAGTTTTCCATTTTCTGTAGTGCAGTCTCTCTTCTTTCTTCGAGGTCATCAAGCTTTTCTAACATCATGTCCGTGGTGAGGTTCTTCTCCCACGCTTCTGTCTTTGTTGTGGGTAGTAAAACTTCCGTGGGGATTATTGCTTCCGCTCCGTACGTGAGTAGAAATGGAGATTCCCCAGTAGCTGATCTTCGAGTTGTCCTGTATGCCCATAGAACGTTATGTAACTGTTCACACCATCGCCCTTTGTACTCGTCTAACTATTTTTTGAGGATGAGCGCTAGGGTTTTGTTTGTGGCTTCCGCTTGTCCGTTGCTCTGCGGGTATATAGGGGTGGACTTGTTTTTCCGAATTTTGAAGGTGTCGAACAAAGAAGTCGATATTTTTTCCTTGTAGTTGTTGACCATTGTCGGAAACTATCTCCGCGGGGATGCCGAACCTGCAAATGATATTTTGAAATATGAAAGTGAAGACGTCTGAATCACGAATCCTCGCAAGTGCCTTGGCTTCTACCCACTTGCTGAAGTAATCCGTGGCCACTATTAGGAATCTTCTTTTCCCGGTTCCTGATACAAGCGGGCCCACAATGTCGATTCCCCACTTTGAGAAGGGCCACGGACTGTCTACCGTATTCAACTTTGTGGCTGGGGCGTGGATTCGCCTGCTAAATCTTTGACATTCCTCACACCTTTTCGCCATTCTAGCCGCGTCTTGGATCATTGTTGGCCAATAGTAACCCTGCGTTTTTGCCTTGTCTGCAAGCGACCTGATTCCACTGTGATTTCCTGCATCTCCTCTATGGATATATTTTAAGATGCCGTGTCCTTCGGATCGGGACAAACAACGACGAATTGGCCCTAGGAATGATCTTCTGTATAAGGTTCCGTCTCTTAGCTCATACATCCCCGCTCTGGATTGTATTTTCCTAGATTGTTTGATGTCCTGGAGTAGCTTCCCTTCTTGGAGGAAATAATGGACCCCTAGTCTCCAGTCTTCTTCCCGACTGTAGTCGTCGTCCTCACCTGCTTGTTGCATTATATCGTCGTCTTGGAAGTCGTCGAATATGAGCTCTCCGATATCATCATCAGGGACATCCTCCATTGCAGACTTGCGTTGGTTACTTGCGCATATCTCCTGGAGATTGATGGATGGTTCGTACACTCTTGTCACCTTGATTGCTTTGACATCTTTGTTCTTGAGCATGGACGAAACATAAGCTAAGGCATCTGCGTGCCTGAGTTCTTTCCTACGTAGATGTCGGAATTTGATCTTTGGTATTCGGGAAACCAACGTTTGCACCAAAGCCATGTATGCCATTAGTGTCTCGTCGTACACGTTGTATTCGTAGCCTATCTGTCGTATGATTAGCTGTGAGTCACTGGTCAACCGTACTTCTGGTATCCCCATCTCGATTATCAAGCGGAGGGCGTGGACCACTCCTTCGTATTCTACGATGTTATTTGTATGGCCTTCGAATTCCAACCTGAATGCGTGTATGACTCGATCCCCCGTGGGTGTAGTGATAACGATGCCTAATCCCGCGCCTTCTCTATTTTTGGAGCCATCTACGAAGACCTCCCATTGCCGTGGGTTCACTGGTTCAAGGATATCGTTTGGATCCTTTTGCTTTTCAATTTCTGGGGCGCCCGCGGCTCTCCATCCCTGTATGCGCACTTCTTCTTCGTTGTCCAGAGGTAGGTCTGCTAGGAAGTCCGCCGCATTTGGGATTTCTGAGAGTGTTGAAGCTCATAGTGGATGCTGAATTGGTCGAGGTATGTGCTCCATTTGGCTATGCGTCCTACCTTTCCTGCCCCTTTGAGGATGGCTTCTAAGGGTGCTCGACACTGGATACGTATGTCATGCGTCAAGAAGTACATTCTCAGCTTCACGGTGGACCATACGATGGCTAAAATCAGTTGTTCGATCCTTGTGAAATTTCTTTCTGCGGAGTTCAGGGTTTTGCTGACATAGTATATTGGCTGTTCTTCCTTTGTATGGGTCCTGACAAGTACTGCGCTTACTGCGTCATCGGTTGCTGCGATGTACAACGTCAAAACTTCGTCAGGATCTGGTTTCTGAAGGATAGGGATCTCCGCTAGGTATTGTTTGATGCCTAGGAAGGCTTCTTCGCATTCCGCAGTCCTTTCAAATTTTGTTCCCTTCTTCAATATGTTGAAAAAGAACTTGCACTTATCCGAGGATCTGGAGATGAATCTTCCCAAAGTGGCTATGGATCCATTGAGCTTTTGTACTTCTTTTAGGTTCTTTGGGGATGGCATGTCTACTATGGCTCGGATTCTTGCGGGATCTACCTCAATGCCCCTTTTTGTTACCAGGTATCCGAGGAATTTTCCAGATGTTACTCCGAAGGTGCATTTCTCTGGGTTTACCTTCATGTTGTGCCCCCTCATAGCTTCGAAGATGTCCCTCAAGTCTTGGTGATGGTTCTTCTTGAATCTGCTTTTTACGAGCATATCGTCAACGTAGACTTCTAAGGTAGTACCAATCCATGGCTTGAAAACAACGTCGACCATCCTTTGGTATGTTGCCCCTGTATTCAGGAGTCCGAAGGGCATCCTTACGTAGCAATAGAGGCCGTGGGGTGTGTAGAATGATGTATGTTGCTGGTCTTCTTCTGCTAAAAATAGTTGATTGTACCTGGCGTATCTGTCCATGAATGATAGCTCTTCGTATCCTTCTACCGCGTTGACCAGTTGATCGATACTGGGTAGTGGGTAGCTGTCCTTGGGGCACGCTTTGTTCAAGTTGGTGAAGTCGATGCAGATTCTGACCCCGCCACTCTTCTTTGGTACAATCACCATGTTAGATATCCAGGTGGGATATTTGACTTCTCTTATGAAACCAGCCTCCAACAGCTTTCGCAATTCCGTTTCCACTGCTTTGTGATACTCCGTGGAAACCTTTCGCACCTTCTGTCTTACGGGGGGTGTACCATGTTTAATGCGCAGCTCATGTTGTACGATCTTTGGATCTATTCCTGACATGTCAGATAGTTTCCACGCGAAGACGTCCGCGTACTCCTTGAGCAGTTTCACCAGAGAGGCTTCGCGTTCTTCATCCATCAGAGTTTCTATTTTGATCTTCTTCGGGCTCCCCTCTGTCCCGATGTTAACTTCCTTCACCGCTTCCAAGGATGTGAACGTGGGTTTTGGTTCCCCAAGGTGAGGAACTTTCTGTAATTGCTATTTGGCAGGCTCGGGTTGTTTGTTCGTAGGGGCGTCCTGGTCAGCAATTGATGTTGATACTTCCGTGTTTCCTACGGAGTGCCCCTTGGATAAGCTTTTCCCTGAGATTTCTTTCAAGTATTCATCGATGGCTTTGTCCTTTGATATTTCTTTGTTTCGAGTCCTACGAGTTCTCCTTTTCTCGTCTTCCTCATTGTTGAGTTGCATCTGCATTGCATGGCATTCCTTTGCGGAAGCTTGATCACCCTTAATCTCCATCACTCCTAGGGGGGGTAGGAAACCTAAGGTATTGATGGTAGGTAGATGCGACCCCATTAAGCTTGTGGATCCACCTCCGCCCAATAATGGCATTGTAAGGTGAAGGTGCGTCTACCACACTGAAACGAGCGTCAACTTTCATGGGGCCGGCATCCACTTGCAGAACAATATCTCCGATAGGCTTCGTAGCCGTACCATTGAATCCATGGATGGTATGGTGTGAGGCCGAGAGTTGCTCGTCATTGAGCTCCATACATTTGGAGGTATCGTAAAATAGGACGTTTACGGAACTCCCCCCATCGATGAGGATTTTCTTTATGTTGCATCCTGCAATTGGCAAGGTGAGGATCAGAGGATCGTTGTGGTCTTCCATGTCATCTTCAATGTCCTCGGCTTCAAAGGTTAGGGGTGCGTCCATCCATTCTTGATGATCTTCCACCTCTTTCCCCTCCAAATTGTAAAGCTCACAATAGTCCTCAAATTGTTTCCTCAGTCTTTTTCCTATCTGTGCAGTTAGGGTTGGTTCTTTATTCTCTGAGCAGGATATAGTATTCACTGTGCGGTTTCCTTCTGGTAATTGGACTTGTTTGCTGCGTTTGTCCCTGTCCTCTGGTGCAGTCTTTTCAACGTATTTCTTGAGATCCCCCGCGTCTATCAGCTTTTGTATCACTATCTTGAGGTTTTTGCACTTCTCTGTTGGGTGCCCGTTGAAGCATTGGAAATCACAATATTCTCTGGACTTCTCTGAGGCTGGTGGTTGTTTCCCCTTAGTCCAAGGCCAGTCTAAATTTTCGCGATCCTTGATCTCCTTTAAGATGCATGAGTAGCTGGTATTGAGTTTCGTGTAGATTTGATCTTCGAACCTTCTACCAGACCTCTTGTAGTCGTCTTTCGAATCTCTTTGGTAACTTTTAGATCCGCTTGATTTTTCCGCAGAATTGGTCCGTGGAGGTCATTGAGCCTGCGCTCTTGGGTTCTCCCGCTGAATTTCTTCCAACCTTGCATGTTTTTCGATGATTATCCTCAAATCTCCCTCTGTGGCGGGGATGATGCCGTGGATTTCGACAAACAATGGGCTCATCCTATCCAGTACCCATTTGTAACAATTAATACTTACTACGGGATCTACCTGTCCTATGGCTTGACATATCTTGTGCCACCTATCCGTGTATTCCCGAATGGATTCCATGTACTTGATTGCAAGCGAGAAGAGTTTGTCCATTCCTGTATTGACGACCTTGTTATACATGTAGGTGGCCAAGAACTTTTCGGTGAGCCGATCATACGAATCGATGGATCCTGGCTTGAGGTTATCGAACCAAGATAGCGCGGATCCCTTCAGGCTGGAAGGGAAATATATGCATAGTATAGCTTCATCATAGTCCCACCTGGCCATTACCCTGTTGTAATATCGTAGATGGGCCGCGGGATCCGCGGACCCGTCGTAATATTCGAAGGATGGGACTGGACATTTCTGTGGAATAGTAGCCGTAGCTAACTGGTGCGCTAGGGGTGTAGTACTGGCTTCTTTCATAACCTGATCTAGCCTTCCGACTCCTTGCCTGGTCTTGATTTGGTTGATTTCTGCACGAAGACTCTCCATCGCCAAATAGTGCTCATCTTGCATGGATGACTGTGCCTTCTTCGTAGGCTGTAACAACGTGTCCTCATCTTCGTCGTAGTAGTCCGAAGTCTCCAGGTAATAGTCTGGGTCAGACCTCCTGTTGCTACGCGCACCTCTTCGGGGTATTCTTCTTTGGTTACCTGCCGCAGGGGTGTTTTCGAGGATCGCTCTTCGGTCTGCATTCTGCATCGCAGAGTTAGCCTCGTCTTGTTGATTCCCTAGCTCCGCGTTTTGGAGGATCTTTTCTCTCAATTGCTGATTTTCTTGGGCTAGCAAGGTCACCGCGTCTGCGTATGTCTTTTGACTCCTTTTCAGCTCTTCTAGCTCCGCCCATATATGCGCAGACTGGTTTGATTCTTGACTTAGCATTCCTGCTTGAAGTTGGGCTTGTCCTTCGGGGAATGCGGTATTAACTTCTTCCACCAGCTACACAATGGGTTCTACCACCCCGTGGTATCCTGCTCGTAGTTGTGTATTTCGTCCATTAACCTGCGGCATCCCGTACGGAGGGTCTTGGATCACCGAGCCTCTCTCGCGCATGTTGGGGCTCATTAGGTCTGGCCGTAGCCATCGCTTTGGAGACAACCACTTGAGAAGCTACCACTGTATATGACGTAGCCTTTGCCGCCGCAGCCTTCTGTGCTTCCATTGCAATGATGCCCGCTTCTGAGAGTAATGCTTCTTCCGATCCGTTCTGCGTTTTTCCCCCGGCTATGAGTCTTTCGCCTGTCTGTTTGCTCCTTATTATTATTGGCATAGTCCTAGGCGTCTCTTTTGATGGTACCTTCGATTTTCCTACGTCCTTGCTCTTTTCCATTGAAATACTCTGCAGATATGGCACGGAGATAAAACGAGGCAAGATTCACGGGTTAGCTATTAGTTCACGGTACCCACAAGTTGGATTCCTAGCGGCAAAGAATGCATTCAAACTACTGATCATGCGGGTAATATAAAAAAAAACGTGGGTAGATGTACCGACTCAATTGAAATAATGGGGTCCTAGGGTCGTTATGAGGCTACTGGTAGAAAATAAGTATAAAAAATAGATAAAACATAAGTCCGTCGGTCCAGAGGTTATAAAACGCCCAGACCTGTTGGTAGAAAATACATTGGTCATAAATATATGCAAAAAGTAGCCCAAAACACAGATCTGCCGGTTAAAAGTCATAAGAGGCCCAGATCTGCGAGTAGAAAATACAAAGAACATAGATATGATGCGAAAAACGAGTTTAAAGCGCAAATCTGTCTAAAAAATCACAGAGAGATAAATATTTTGATAGGGACAAAAGTCCCTGTTTCTAGCGCCAAATTGTGAACACGCAAATCACGTAGGCATCAACGTGTCCACAACCAATCTTCGCATGTACAGAGTGCATGCATTAAAGTACGAATATATTGTGAGATGCTGGGATAGATGTTGATTCATTGATTCTAAACCCCACGGGTTTTTCATGATCTCCTCAACATCCATAACGACATATCTAAGAGACGCATACAAATATTAGGTTAGATCAATATGAAATGTAAATAAGACAAAGATTTATGTGGTTCGGCTTTAAGGCCTACATCCACAGGTCTGAGGGTGATTCACTATGATGGTAAAAGATTACAAGATTAGTCGAAAGACTTTGGGTGATCATGGAACCCGAAGGTTAACGCTCATACTTACTCTTCCCTTCTTTCTCTCTAATTGTTCCCCCTCTCTCTCCAATTTTTCGACCCCCTTCCATGTAACAGGAAGGGTCATATATATAGCTCTTCTACGTGGGTCCCTTAGAAAGGAGTTGTTATAATTTTATCTTCTTGTGATTTGTGCATAGTCCGCGGACCTCTTGGTCATCCCGCGGCTTCTATGCTTCCTAAGATCATCACGCTGACCAATCTCTGTCTCTCTCTCTTCCTAAGACTGGGAAAGAGTTGTTGTATCCTTATCTTCTTGTGTTCTGTGCATAGTCCGCGGACCTCTCTGTCATCCCGCGGCTTCTATTATTCCTACGCTCATCACGCTGGCCTTCCTTTGTTCTTGTCGTCAGTCCAACCGACACATGCCCTTCGCGCCAGGAGGTGTCAGTCCTTCCCTGTCGCGTCTGTCAGTGGGGCTTCACCTAGCCGTTGATCACATCTTGCCTCGTGAGGGGGTAAAGTGTAATAGGGAAGTTCTTTGGTGCTACGCGGGTATACCTTCCTTTGATGCTCCTTCATCTTCGATCGCTTATCTTGACAGATGGCGCACTATCTAGACCCACGGATGATCATGTGTGTCACCCACCTTTGTGACGTGGCTTCCACGTGGGGATGCTAGTACATGTGGTGAGGGAGGTAAATAAGTGTATCTACATATATTTTTCAAATGGCACTATCAAATCTAAAGATGATTTGATCAAACTATACACCTATAATTATGAGGAAGAAATGCTCAAGATTAAAGGCAAAGGAAAATTCATAGTTGAATGCTAGCTATTTTCATATGAATGTTATTATCAGACAATGAAAATATAATATCCCGCGACACTACAATGCTAAAATGAATGAAGAAAACTCATTCATAGTTGTCTGACTGACCATTTTTCCAACCTCTTATAAACCTCCAACATCATCATCAATGAAGACATTGTCAACCTAGTTCCCTCTTCTATCACTGGTTCTGGTAATGTTAAACTCATGTTGGGTACCAATGTGGAAGAAATTAATGATGCATTCTTTGGTATGCCTTATAATGCCAACTCTAGTCTTGATGGCTTCCCAGCTTTCCTTTTTCAATATAAGTAAGACCTTATCAGTGGTGATATATGCAAAACTGTCAAATCTTTTTCTCTGGTGACCATATACTCGAACAATTCAATAATACCAAAGTCCAACATCCTTTTAATCCAAGGGTTATATACCTATCAATATCTGCAACATTGTATACAAAATCACTTCAAAGGTTATAGCTAACATAATGAAACCTCTTATTTATTTATTTTCATTTCTCTCTTCCATTATGCCTATGTCAATCATAAACAAATCTCTGATAATATTTCGGTGGCCCATGAGGTCATCCATGTGATGCGGAAGATAAACAGTAAAGTATGATCCATGGGTCTTAAGTCAAACATGAATAAATCCTTGATAGGGTTGAATGGAGTTTCTTCGTGGTTATTTTGAGTAAAATATGATTTTACAATGATTGGTGTAATCTCATATTTCAATGTATCAACCCTAGTTAGCAATTCGCCGAATCATTCGCGGATGATTCACGAATTATTGCGTATCGAACGGGAGCGACTTATTCGGGCGTCCAATTGAAACCCCGACCCCAGTTCGCGTATTCTGTGGAGAAGCCGTATTGTCCACGAATTTGGCGTTGCGTACTAGAATACGCGACTTAAGTACGCCATGTTTAGACAGCCCATTTCTAATGGTCTCATCTATTAAGCCTCCTCTCTAAGCCCACTGCTCATTTAAAGTCACATTTCATTGAAATAAGCCTCCCCTCTAAAGCCCACGGCTCATATTTCACTGAAATTTTCAAAAATGAAATGTGTTGGATTCGAACCAACGACCTCGCGATTACATTCTAGGCAACCAACCACCGAGCTAGAAGATTTTTGTTTGTTAAGCTACAAATATTACAAATATATTCCATTTCAACCTTGAAATCATTTGTAAAAATGACATTTCCTACTATTTATATGTACCGAATTTTCCGTACCGAATTAAGATTTCGAAAACGAATTATACACGTACGTATGCCGTTCCGTATTATCCCCGAATCAAAATTGGTTGACCGAATAGTGGACCGAATTTACAATCCGTCAAAACGAATAATATGTATACCGTTCCGAACGGTTCCCGTATCCCGGATTGCTAAGTAGGGTATCAACACCAGTTCCCATGTCATTCTCATAAATGTTAGTCCATGCAATTTCTTCAAGCCCTCTAGAATACAGGGGGATCTACCGTCCCCCATATCTTTATTTCTTGCATCGAGTCTTTTATGGGACCCTGACTAATGTTGAGTACGTTAGCCTCCTCTTTGGATTCAAAGTGTCTCATAAAAGCCCTGCCGCCATCTGTTTATGTATATAACTGCTTAATCTTTTGCTAAGCCACCAACAGACAAACCAAAAATCTTAGATTTCATCCTTTCCCCATGTGGTGAATCTTCTGGGAAAATGATTATTTTTTAATAAAACCAGGTATTTTCTTCCCCCAAAGTCTCTGGTATTCTCACTAAAGATCGGCATTATCCATGTTAAGAGGATCTCTCTAAATGATAACATATTGGAATAATAATTCCAAAATTAAATATTTTGAAAAAGTAATGCAAAATAGACAATAGGCTAAAAGGTAGGAGAAGGAAAACTCTCTCATCAGCAGGGAAAAATGTCATGGTCACGACTGTCTTGGAAACAATCCCTATTAACTCTTTGTCCTCTTTTATTTTTTCATACTACTATAATCAAAACAGCTACCAACATAAAAAAAAAAAAGGTTAAGTGGGGCAATGATAGTATAGATGGTGAAATTTGGATAAGGGACAAAAGTGTCATTTCAATCAAGACCATAGAAAAAACTCAACTCTCACGGGAGAGATTAAGCCCTTGGTCCTCAAGGCACCCATAGCCACGATTTCTAGTATACGTCCCCGCGAGACAATGTTGGTCGTGATGCCGTTATTCCTAGCGCACATCCTCTACGGGATACTACTGGTCACGTAGATTCTGTAGAGCGTAAAAGGTCCCCGACGGACTTATGAACCAGAACGGCCACAATTCCAGCATGTCTTCACGAGACGCAGCTGATTTTGATGCCATGATTCCTAGTATACATCCCTGCGAGATACTGCTGGTCATGTAGGCTCTGTAGATGCGTAAAAACGTCCTCGGTGGACTTATGACCCAGAACGGAGACATACATGTCTCATGTAAGCACGACTCACCCTATTTGAGATCAAGGACTGATTCCTAGTACATCATCATGAGATACAATGGTCATGTCTACTCTAAGCTCTGACTCGACTTATCGAGGCTTCAGAATAATTCCTAGGACATCCCCGCGAGATACGTTGGTTATTCTGCCTCTGGGCCATTTCGAAAGACTCCTAGAACATCCTTCCGAAATACACTGGTGTTGATGGTAGTTTTCAGTATAGGGCAAAAACTGTAAAAATCTGCCTACCTGGCCCAGCATCAGAAGTAGGAGACCTTGATATGTCTATATTCCGCAAGGAATTTGAAGAATATATCATAATCCTATGAGTGCCTATGTCTCTCTTCATATTATATTGAAACTCAAGCTCCTAGATGAATTATTCACTAGTATAGATCCTAATGAGTATTTAAGCTCCTAGTTGCACTACTCACTAATGCTGGAACCTGTATTTAATACGCTGTCATCCTGCAAAGGAATAAAGGCCATTTAAAAGTGATGAGTGCATAAACCTCTTCGCTCATAGATGTATTGACCAATTCAATATATTTGTACATATATATAATTCACTCAGAATGGTGTAATCCCAAATATTCTATGAATTTTATTTTCCACCAGCATTATTCACTAATGCATTGCCCGCCTAGTAATTTCCTATGCTATGTTCCCAGTTGAACTCTCAATATTGGCATGACATGACGATTAATGATCACTCGCAGCGGAGTAGCATGAATCTCCCGAAGTGTCAGTATCGAGACTTGCATGAAAACACTCACGTAGGCTACACCACTCTCTGATAAAGAGATCAGTGTGTTTACACACTTTTTAATTAAAAGTTAGCGCGATCGAACGCGTTTAATTTCCTTACGGAAAATCTAGACTGTCCACATCAGTCTTAAAAAATGATCACGACCACATGATTTGGCCACACAATTAAACAGGCGTAGCCTACTCCTAACGGAACTAGGAGATCATCATGATGACCACCGGTGGGCCCACTAACTTCTCGACCGATCGGATTCCATCACTACACCAAATTTAGTGATTAGCAACAGGAACTAGCAGTTGCAAAGTGGGGTCACAACAGTTCCCTCTGTTAAGAAAGTCGATGTTGCATTTTTTAGCAACATCTACATTGTCGTTGCAAAATTTTGGTCGCAACAGTTCAAACTGTTGCAACGATGAAAAAGTCGCAACTGTTTGAAATAGTTGCGAAATCAGAAGGACGCAACAGTTTCTATCTATTGCGAAATTTTTGTATCCTCAAAAAAATAGTGGTTTTGACTGGTCAAATTTTACCAGCCAAAACCAGGTTGAAATTCTAATTTCCTATAACAAAATCAGGTTACCACTATTATTTGAAAATCAAATTAATCCAACAAAATCAAGTCAACCCTGTTTTAGAACCCAAACTACCTAAGCCATGAACTTTACACCAAATTCAAAAAGACAAAAATTGCTGAACAAAAAGATAAAACTAGAAATGGAATGGACTTTTTTTTTCCTTAAGAGACTTCTATGTTTTGCAAGTGCAGCACTGCAAGAGAAGATGACACTTAGCTCAAAAAAGGAAAGAGTACACACAACTCGGGGAATGAACTTGTTTCGTGCCTGACAATAATGTTGAGTACACTAAGAGGAGTGACCACAATAGTTGGGCCGAATGCATAAGTCGCAAAGTTAGCAACTTCCCCAACAATCACTGCAAAAATGAAATCATCCCATTAGTAACTTGGTCTTGAAATAGAACATCTTGCAACTTGAATGCATTCTTAACTTCATATGGTTGAGTTAACTTCATAAAAGATTCCCTATTTTGAATGTCAATACTTTACTCAACAGGTACTGAGTTAAATAAAAAGACACAACTTAAAGAAACCAACATGGTAACATAACACATCTAAAAAACAATCAATACACAAAATAGTTACTATGCATTGCCTAAGGCATTTTTGCAGATGTAGAATGCCTTTCAGGCAATCAAATTAACCACATCAAACAAACATAAGAACAAGATTCAAGAACCAAGAAAGAAATCTAGTTTCGCAAGTCCAGATGTAAAATTCCCTTTAAGCAATCAAATTAACCACATCAAACCAAAATAAGAACAAGATTCAAGAACCAAGAAAGCAATCTAGTTCCTGATAAAGTACAGTTTTAAAAGAATCATTGCTTGGAAAAACATATTGTACATTTAGCTCTCATAGCACATAATGCAAGGAAATAGTAGTGATGACACCACTTGCAGGAACCAAAAAACTTAAATTATAGAAAGGAAAACCATCCAAAAAGAGAATCATAAAAAAGTGCCTAAACCACGGTGTTTTCATTAAGAAAAAGGCTATGAAATATAACAACTTACTTGTATGTAAATGTTTGTGTCTGTTTTGCAGAATATTTGAAGATATGAAACAATCAACATATCTTCCTGCATCTTTTTCTACTTCCTGCATCTTTTTCTACTTCCAGAGCATCTACAGAGAAACATAATTAAGCAAACTATATTCTATTAAAGAAACATTAAGTGGGAAGAAAATTGTTTTACCTAGTTGTCACTAACGCTAGGGTGTTGAAAGAATTTTCTGAAATACATGATTGTTGCTTACATCCGTTACATGATTATCTCCTGGTTTCCCTGGATGGCTTACCCAATTATCAATGTATATCTGCACTCGACAGATATACGTAGTCATCGAACTGCGTACAATAAAATGTACACTAGAACAAAAGAGGACAAAAAACCAAAATCCTGGTGTAAACTTAGAAGGATGCAACTACTTTGAGCAGAACTACTAGTCTCTCCTGACTCCTTATCACTATGCCTAATAATAATAAAACATGAAGCTCATCTTCTTGGTCCTCATTACACAAAAGCCGTTGCGATTAATATTCAACCCCTAAAGTCAGAAACTAGCATTTTAATCCCATCAACATCATCATCTTTCAGTCTTCTTCATACTCTCAACCACATACATAAAATTGTCTCAAATCTTCTCAATCAAACCATCTCTTGAACCTGAAATATCAACCATCAAAACCATCAACATTAATCTATTCTTTGGTCACCAGGAGCAGGCGTGGGGTCGGGAATGGGAGGGAGAACGGAATCGATAAGACTTGGATAAAGAGTGCAGGGTCGGAACGGGTGCAGTCTTTAGGAAAAGTCATGTAAAAGACTTGGATAAAATCATAAAATATAGATACATACTATTTTTGAAGTTGAACATATGTTACGAACATGTGGCAACAAAAATAGGAATACCATTCAAACATTAAATTCAAACATGTATCAACAGTTTGACATCAAATATGTATGAAATAGAAGACATAAAAGGGAAATAACTCAAAGACCAAAAGGATATGAGGAAAACAACATATTCAGGCTTCGGCACCTCAGTACCACTAAATATAATGCACTCCTGATAGATTAAGTGATTTCAGTGTTCGTAAACAACTAGACACTCATAAGACAACTTTACTTAGAAAAACATAACCTGCAAGTCTTCATATACCGCATCTCCATGCAAAACCTAGAAAACTAAACAAATTATCTTTATTACGAGTATCAATCTTCAATTAAGTAAGAAAACCCCTAAATGGGAAGAAAATCAAAAATAACTTAATGTTAAACTTACAGGGACAAAACCAGAGTTAATTGACTTGGCAGTCTGAGATGTATCAGCAGCCGATATCTGTGATCTGAAACAAAAGTTCCTGTAAAACACGAAGAGATGGCAGAGACACATCGGAAAATACATAAGCAAATGGAGACATTTCAACATATGGGATTCCTTCTTTAAGAATGCAAGGAAAAGAAAGAAAAAAGATCTTGTAAGACATGAGCAAGTGGATAACACTTATTGATGTCTTTGTTCTAAAAATGTAAGATTAGGAAACAAAATAAAGGCAGATCGCTATACAAAATTACAAAGACTAGACGAAAAAACTCCCCACCTCTGGCTAGAGCTTTTAAAATTTCAAGGTTTAGTGATGGCACCTGGAATAGTAGAAACAGTAAAACAACATCAAAATTACAATTAGTATCATCATCTTCAGAGGTCAAAATATTTCATTTAAACCTACATCTTCTCTGAACCTAAAAGTCAGATTCACAGTAACCATAATTATTCAAAACCCAATATTATCAAATCTGAATCATACCCAAGTTCCATTTCAGTTCTTCAAGCAAAATTTCAACAAAAAAAATCGAATCAACAACCCCTTTTCTGCAACTGAATTTACACCTACATTTGTAGAACGAATCTAAAAAAAAAAAGCAAACACTTATGGATGCCCGAACCTTCAACCGAATTAGCTCTTCACTTAACCTATTAATCTCCACCTGCACAACAAAAAAAATAAAAATCAATGAGAATTTTCAGTAAAAGACTAAAGAAGAAAATGGTTCACAGTGAGATGGAATAAAGAAAATATGTATAGATCGAAGAAGATGGTTATAGATCCGAGATTATAATGCAACAACTGAGATCGAATCATGGTGGAACGAGTTTACTTCCATTAATAGATTAAATTGGCGCTGCTAGGTCAAAACTTCTCGGATTTGAGATTAGGGATTGATTTGGGATTTGAGGTTTCGGAAATCAGTAACCACTCGACCTTAATCTTTAAGAGATTACTGATTTGAGACTTAATAATTTCTCTGAATCAGAGTAGTAGAACCCTAAAAATTAGAAAATAAAAACGATGGAGAGGGGGCGGGGGGGTCGGAGGAGAATGAGAAAGAGTTAGGTTTCTTGGATAATAATAGTCACCTGAATCAGTTTTTGATCTGAATGGGATGAATAAACCAAGTCAGCTAAGTGTGTGGGCATCCACACTCGGTAGTTGCACGTGTACAACTCCAATCTATTACGAGTCGTAACAGAATAAAGCAGTTGCGAGTTTTGTAACAAGAAAAATCTGTTGCAACCCTTTTGCAACTAAATTTCGCAACATGGGCAAAGCTGTTGCGAAATCTAGTTGCTAATCAAGGAAAATGGTGTAGTGCATCTAGTATACCTGCAATGCCTTTGAACACTAACCTTAACATAGGTGATCGCGCTATTGAAAGACGAGATCAAACGAGCTAAGACCGGCAAAAATGGTCTCAAAAACATCATGATAGACACATTTTTGTGTCTGAATTGTCCTCAATGTCTCTATTGTTAGCGCTTGATTTTGTACTTATTATGGTGTTTTTATGTTTGTGTAGGTGTATTTGGAGAAATACACTTGTGCGAAAAAAAGTTGCTCAAAAAGTGATATTTGGACCCCCGGAGAAAAGTACTAAAGGCACCCTCACTTTGGATAAGGGGAACCCCTCAAGGCACCAACTATTCGCGCCCCTACTTTGGATAGGGGGCAACCCTTTTTTTCCCCACGGTTTGAAAGTTTTTGGCGGGAAAACGAGTTTCACTCCTGGCAGATTTGTCGATCGGATTTTGGATGGGTTAGAGGTAGACTCAATCATTGATACTTCATGGGTAGACGCGATATGACTATATAATGTTGGTATGGGTATTTGTTTGGACACAATTTGGCTGAATAACGTGTTTCAATCGAAAACAGTGGGCACAAGCTTTCACGGGTTCAAGTGAATTTGACACGAGTTTGAGGCATGTAATGCATCAGTTTAGAGTGTGTTGCACTACAGAGATGCATGAAGAAGATAAATAAGGAATGTTTGACAACTGAGAATGCGTGGAAGATCAAAGAAATGGAAAATATTGTCGTGAGAATAAAAATAATAAAAAGAGGATATTTTGAAGTTATGGAGGAGATTTGATGCATCTTTCGGGTTTAAATAGGTTGAATTGGTACCATACAGGGGACATGGAGAGTTAGGGGTGAAAACAGAGGTGTTTGGTGAGCTGCAGAGAAGAAATCGGAGGTTGCAGAATCATTTCTGCTGCTTCTCCACCTCAAGAACACGAAGAACATAAGACAACAAATAACTGTTGTTCATCTACAGTAATAACATCACATCGTTGGAGGGTCGTACATCTACAGTAACAGTGACATTTTATGTTTATTGTACACTATAACAGGTTGTGTGTAACACTTAATACGCGTTGCAAATTCCTGGTTTATTTGATATCTCTCCTTTTCATCATTTGTAAGCACCTTTGAGCAATAAAATCATATTTTGAGCGTGTTTCCAACATGATGAGCTAGACCCCAACACTGGAACGATGGAGGAAGACGAAATTCATACATGGGTAAAATTATTTAATTCTTTTAAAGACTTTTGCATCAATTTTAATTGAAATATGATTTGAATTAATTGGTTGTCATTTAATTTGATGAGGTATGCTTAGCTTAAATGTTTTGATACATCATGCTTAGGATTTACAACCAATCTTTTGAGAATCTACCTTGGAAAAATCAAAGTCCATGTTAATTTTATTATTGAGCTTTAATTGTTGAGAATAAATAAATTGAACCCTATGTTATGAATTCGACGACATCCTAGTCCCAGTAACTCTCTTCATCCTGTGACAATATTTTGTATATATTTTTCTTTTATTTTAGTTTATTAAATCCTAAAATCGATTTCAACAAGTCCGAGTCAACGACAACCTTACTACCACTTTATACAACATCATTGAAAATAACCATCAATATTTGGCGGCGCCGACGCGGACTTGTGAATAGATTTGTTTTTAGGTTTTATTTTTATTTTTATTATTTTTGTTCTTTTTTTGCGCATTTTGGTATTTTCTGTTTGCTTTCAGATTCGGAGCTAAGCTAAAGAAAAAGAGAAAGTGCTGAAAAGAAATGCAAAGCCCGAGAAAGAAAGAAAACATAAATCCAAAGGAGTGCAGAAGAAGATTTTTGTATATAGTTATTATTTATTTTTGTTGGATTTTAATTTATTTAGATTTTATTTTAATTTATTTTGTATTTTTAGAAACTGTATTTAGGGGTTTTTTTTTGTAATTTTTTTTGGGACATTCTTTTGGATGCACAGGGAAGGACGACAGTTTCGATACTGTCTCGTCCCCTCGGGTTCATACATGACATAGGAGTCGTGGCCCGAGTCGACTTCAACGGTTCATCCCCCATCTGGAACGGGAGGTAAGAATTCTAAACACCCGTGAATCCCTTGTCAGCGGGTTTACTGGATGATTTTTTTTGCATATATGTTGAGGAATTGAAAACGTATGCTTTAATTTCCTAGTAAAGGGAAAGGCCTGGCCATACAAGATAATGGTTCGATTTCATCACCGTCCTCTTCTTGCCCGCCTTAGGAAAAAAATACCAAACGTGTACCTAAGCTTAAAATACTATCTAGAACGAGACCGATAGGGTAACGAGCTTAATAGGAAAGTCATTAGAAAAATATTGGTTACTCTTTTAAGCATACTTCGAAGTTCATGATGGTTTTTGTGAGTTGAATGAGTGACTGCGCCGACTTTTAATACCGGTGAGGCCTTGGGTATCAAAGCTCCACCGATCTTCCCTCGCCTCTATTCAACTTACTTTGAATCGGATTTATTCCAGAGGGGTTTGCTTAAATTGTAACGAATTCCCTTTCGAAGGATTAGAAGCTGGTCTAGAAACAATCTAAGTGGATCCATCATGCTTTTTGTTTGCTAGAAATCAATAGGTTTGTTGTGGTCGAGTTAGCCTTGTTTGTGCTTGTGTAGAATTCCCTTGTAGTTAGGATGTCAAACTGGTATTATAATAGCCATCACAATGATTATGATTATCCAACTGAACAATATGGACATCACTCTTTTTATGACCATAGTGTGAATAGTGGTTGGGAACGCCAACCTTTTGAAGGTTATGGGTCATACCATGGTGAGACCAATTACTATCCACACGTGCATCAGTCTTATGAGCAAGAAGATTATAATACTAGTTCTTCGTCTCTAGATGATACAATCAAACTATTGAAATGTAGTCCTTTTTATGATCCTTCAGTTCCTACTCCTTCTTTAGAAGAGTCCCTCAGGAAGTTAACTGAGTCGACATGTAAGTTAGCTAAGATGAATGGTATAGTTATGGACGAAAGAACTACAATAATGAGTGAACCTTCTTTAGAAGATACCCTCAAGCGGATAGCTGAGATGAACGAAATAATTGCTCGAAATAATATGAATTTCCAACACAGTGTTCCCAGTTTCACCCTTGAAAATGAGGATAGTTACTATTCACATAATCAAGATGACGAGGATAGAATTAGAGACACTATTTTAGATGAGGTTCAACCTTTTTCATATTATTATAATTATGAGGATAGTGTTAATGAAGAATCATACATATGTAGGCATAGTGATAAGGAAATTGTAACTCCAGTTGAGCTTTATAATGATAGTACTATTTCTGTTTCAAATCCCAATAATTTTAATGACTATTCACCTATTCGAAAGGACTGGGATTTGAATAGAGATGCCACCGTTTTATACGATGTAGTTTATGATCCTTCAGCCTGCAATGTGTTGGATAATATATTATTTGATGTGCCTATAAGTGAATCGGAGGAAGTAACTATGATTAGCACCTTAGTTGACGAGCCTTTACTAGAAACTTTCACTGATAATACTTTATATGATTGTGATGATGGTTTAGAAAAAATAGTTTACCCTGATAATACTGTATTAGAGTCTAGTGAGTTAAAAACGCTAGTCTTAGAAGAAGATAAACTCGTAGAGAAAAGTGAGGATGTTGATTGTAACTTAGAAGAATCAATTGATTGTTTTCAAGAATATGATGATCTAGAAATTAGGGAGATTTTGACTAGTCTATCTAGAGACACTGAAAACTCTAAGTTTGGGGGTGATTATCACTCTCCTAGTGCCTTACCTTTAACTCTATAAAAGTCCCTTCACTTAGGACTGGACATTTATGCTTCAACCATTTTACAAGATTATCTTCATACACTTTTTCCTGAACCTAGTTGTGTCCATAAAGAAGTTCAGTTGTTAGAAACCCATCCTCTGGTTGATGTGGTTAACCCAGGCTACGATACCACGATTGACTTTGTTTTTCCACCAAAAATCTTCCTTCCAATTGTGGTAACATATGAATTTCAGATGTGTCAGTTATTAAGTTTTGAGACTAAACCTAATTACTTTAGAAAATTAGGGTTGACACATTTGCTTAAGAATGACCACCACTATGGTCAGCTGTGTGAGTCAAATCTGATTGACTTAGAGGATCCCCAGTTATTCAGGTTATTGTTATGTGTTTCTAAGTTCTAAGTTGAGTAATTCCAGACTCTAAAACCTGATATTCAGGATCCTGCCTTTGAGGAAATCCAGCCGATGAAAACTTTTTATCTAGACCCTTTTATAGAGCCTGAACCCGAACCGCAACTAGATGTAGTTGTCTTAAACAAAAAAATAGATAAGGGTGTGTTGGGTATCTTCCTGGTCTATTGAAGTCTCCTCTTCTTGTGGTTGTCACTTTTTGCTCCAGATGACCCGCAGTTATTCCGGCTACTGCTTTATGATTCTACGAGGTGACTAATCTCTTCCGATGTCTGGATGAAGACTTTAAACTTAACACTTCTTGGGAGGTAACCCATTCTCATGCAACACAATAATATTTTTCCTTACTCTTTTCTTCACGTGGTAACAGTTTCTCCTTGTTCATGCTTTTAATTTCATCTTTAGAACATTGAGGACAATGTTAGATTTAAGTTTGGGGGTGGGGAAGAAACTTTTTGTTAGATTTTAGTTGCAATAAATAATCTCCATAGCCTAGAAATTTATGCTTATTAAGGTCGGCACTAACCAATCTAAGTGGAAGGAAACATTTTGGCTGTAGGAGTTGAGGAACCAATCTGATTAGATGAAACATCTAGAAGAGTCTATTCATAAAAGCATAGAGCTCAGGTGTTAGAAAAGAAAACATGGTAGTTTCGCCATATCCTCATGATGGAAACATCGAAAGAATCCTGATCACTTCTTTTATTTTTATTTTTACCATTGCTAGGGTGAAATAGAGTGACTGAGATCAAAAATAAATAAAAAAAATAAGACCAGACCACAAGGGCAAAGCTTTTGCGAAATCTAGTTGCTAATCAGGGAAAATGGTGTAGTGCATCTAGTATACCTGCAATTCCTTTGAAAACTAACCCTAACATAGGTGATCGCGTTATTGAAAGACGAGATCAAACGAGCTAAGACCGGCAAAAATGGTCTCAAAAACATCATGATAGATACATTTTCGTGTCTGAATTGTCCTCAATGTCTCTATTGTTAGTGCTTGATTTTGTACTTATTATGGTGTTTTTATGTTTGTGTAGGTGTTTTTGGAGAAATACACTTGTGTGGAAAAAGTTGCTCAAAAGTGCTATTTGGACCCCCGGAGAAAAGTAATAAAGGCACCCTCACTTTGAATAAGGGGCACCCCTCAAGGCACCTACTATTCGCACCCCTACTCTGGATAGGGGCAACCCTTTCTTCCCCACGGTTTGAAAGTTTTTGGCGGGAAAACGAGTTTCACTCCTGGCAGATTTGTCGATCGGATTTTGGATGGGTTAGAGGTAGACTCAATCGCTGATACTTCATGGGTAGACGCGATATGACTATAGAATGTTGGTATGGGTGTTTGTTTGTACACAATTTGGCTGAATAACGTGTTTCAATCGAAAACAGTGGACACAAGATTTCACGGGTTCAAGTGAATTTGACACGAGTTTGAGGCGTGTAATGCATCAGTTTAGAGTGTGTTGCACTACAGAGATGCGTGAAGAAGATAAATAAGGAATGTTTGACAGCTGAGAACGCGTGGAAGATCAAAGAAATGGAAAATATTGTCGTGAGAATAAAAATAATAAAGAGAGGATATTTTGAAGTTATGGAGGAGATTCGATGCATCTTTCGGGTTCAAATAGGTTGAATTAGTACCATACATGGGACATGGAGAGTTAGGGGTTAAAACAGAGGTGTTTGGTGAGCTGCAGAGAAGAAATCGGAGGTTGCAGAGTCGTTTCTGCTGCTGCTCCACCTTAAGAACACGAAGAACATAAGACAGCAAATAACTGTCGTTCATCTACAGTAACAACAACACATCGTTGGAGGGTCGTACATCTACAGTAACAGTGTCATTTTATGTTTATCGTACACTGTAACAGGTTGTGTGTAACACTTAATACGCATTGCAAATTCCTGGTTTATTTGATATCTCTCCTTTTCATCATTTGTAAGCACCTTTGAGCAATGAAATAATATTTTGAGCATGTTTCCAACATGATGAGCTAGACCCCAACACTGTAACGACGGAGGAAGACGAAATTCATACATGGGTAAAATTATTTAATTCTTTTAAAGACTTTTGCATCAATTTTAATTGAAATATGATTTGAATTAATTGGTTGTCATTTAATTTGATGAGGTATGCTTAGCTTAAATGTTTTGATACATCATGCTTAGGATTTACAACCAATCTTTTGAGAATCTACCTTGGCAAAATCAAAGTCCATGTTAATTTTATTATTGAGCTTTAATTGTTGAGAATAAATAAATTGAACCCTATGTTATGAATTCGACGAAATCCTAGTCCCAGTAACTCTCTTCATCCTGTGATAATATTTTGTATATATTTTTCTTTTATTTTAGTTTATTAAATCCTAAAATCGATTTCAACAAGTCCGAGTGAACGACAACCTTACTACCACTTTCTACAACATTATTGAGATCATGTCACATCACGACCGCCCAACTTAGCTAGCCTAGTTGGACGGCTTATATATTCCTTTTAATGATCAAAGAGGCACTGACGCGTTCATCGGTGACCCAACTCCATACTTGGTTAATCGAACTACACATAGTAATCCATGAGCGCGTCAAACCATTTGCCCAAAGTAGGGCGATCGCGCTCTTTAAACCCTAAATTAAGTGAGCGGCGTTATGCAACTGCCGCATATCGATCGTGTTTGTCCATCTTCGCCATCTTGGTCGAACAGCTTAGATCGGATTCTAGATGGACAACAACGCGGCAATGTGATCAGTGGTCACCTCTCGAAGCGATCGTCCAAGCTACGGCTTGCTCATATGACCTCCGAACGATCACCCAAAATAGGTTGGTCGCACTGTTTTCATAATGAAACGGCAGTACACAACTTCCGTAATTCATCTCGTCCATCAAACTTCACTAACCTAGTCAGATGGTTTAGATTTATTTTCAGGAGGCCAACAGGGTAACGCTGTGATCATCGTCCACCCCTCCTCCACATGGAGTGATCGACCAAGTGGTAGCTCACCCATAGGGTTCTCAAACGATCACCCAAAGTTGGTCGATCAAGCTACTTTTTAAGACGTTCAATTCGCGACTAATTTGAACAAGCTCTAAAACAACGATGCTTCCTGCACATAGATTGTTTTCAACAGTTTGTTTAAAAGCGATGCTTCATGTGCATCAATTATGAACGATGCTTTTTGAATTTTTATCTCACAAATAAATTTATTATTTGACCTAAAAGCACTATGTGTTACTTTAAGCGGCAAGTTTCACGACTCGACCCATTCACTGGAGACATTAAACATGTCACAAACTGGGGGATGCTTACTAGGGTATTGGTCTGGTGGTTTACGGCGTGCGGCGTGCAACGCGCCTATTACGAGAAAGTATCAAGAAAGGACGGACGGTTAAGCAATGAGGGAGTAGTAGGTGAAAGGGTGACCGGTCTTCCCACATAATGGAAATGTGATGGTCACCACCTTTTGCACAACCCCATTTCTCTACTACTTAACTGCCTCCACTTCCTAAGAGATCAGGGGTGCGCTCAATGACTTGTATAAATAGTTTTTTTAACCTATTTTCAAACAACAACAAGTGATCAACACAAGTATCCAGAAAATACCAAGAACTGATAAGCGTACATTCTGCAAGACAGTTCCACATTATGATACAAGTCATAAACAGCCACACCTTCATAATTCATCATTTTGATCTCAAACACTTTCTTCGCTTCCCTCCCTAAGATCAACCCTTCTCCTTCACTTTGTGACCGAGTTAAATCTGGAATGGCCATTTATAGGTTTAGGCCAGAGTCTTATATATTTATCTCTCAAATATAAAAGTACTCATGTGTGCAGTATATTTGTTTAGGGTTTGAATTCATTTCTCATCAACATACCCAAATTTACCATAAACATCATAATCAGTTTTTACCCAAAAATAATTGGTCATGTCTGACTCATAAATACGGACACAATTGATTCTTAACACATCTCTGCAAGATACGCTGGTCAAAGACAAGTGAGCCAAAATACCCCAGAGACATTAATCGGGTGTACAAATCCCTTTCTCTCTCTCTTCAGGATGAGTCCCAGCTAACCACTGAGAGATTTGGATCTGTTAAGAAAATACTCCTAGAGTTTTTGGTTCGTCCTCAAAATCTCAGGGAGATTTACATCTCTCTGCAAATCCTCGGAGAGATTCAAATCTCTCCTCAAAATCTCGGAGAGTTTCAAATATCTCCTCAAAATCTCGGAGAGTTTCAAATCTCTCTCTGCCAAATCTCGGAGAGATTCAAATCTCTCAGGAAATTTCAGACAAGGCTGAATATTTCCTATAGTAGGCAAGAGCCTCATGTAGGAATCAAATCTCCTTTTTCAGACTTTCCACACGAATTCTAAGGCATCCCATGCCTTTTCACGTGACTCATCCTAGTCATTCTTACAAAACAAAGAATATCTCTCTATCTTGGCCAACTCGGCTAAAGAGAATATTTCTCTCTCTCAACACATCATCACAAAGGCTGACTCAGCTACACACAAATGGGGGGATAACAATTAGGGTTTTGGACTGGCGGTCTACAACACGTGTGATAAATACATGGTTTATTTCTCACCGTAGAAGAGAGTAAAGGCGGTGGAATAATGAGTTAAACTCAACCTAGTTTATCTCTATTCCTGAAAATACGGGAGAATTGCTCCGCACGATACATAAAGAAATCCTTATCTTCACTGATCTGTGATTAGAGAATTCATATATAAATAGGTCCTCTATTTCTCCAAGCTATCACGAACTTTTTCATAACCTCTCAGAGTAATTCTTCTTTAAACACTAGAATTCTCTGATCTCTCTCTTCATATGCTTCCTTCACTAAGACCAGCCATAAATCTCTTCTCTATGACTGAAGCAGTTTTTAAACGGCCATTGTGCGTGGTTTCGGAGAAGACTGTTCATGCTCAACCTCCCATAACTCACTTTCAGAAACCCTAGAATCTCACTTCTAACCTCTCTCAGATTTTAGGTAACTACATTTTGGCGACCACAGTAGGAGGTTGTTCACTCAGTTATATATATATAAATCAAGGTCTCTTAGGAAGGAAGACGATTCCACCAATCCAAACACAAAATCATTCCATCAATTCAGTCTCTGTAAATCAATTACAGACTTAGTCGAGAGAATTATCTCTACCAACACTTTCTCTCTCTTTCGAGATTGACCTTAGTGAATAGGTTAGTTTGTCCCGGATCACATGGATCTCTTCTTGCATAACAAAACTCCCTAGTAACCTATTTTTATAAAAATTTACTTCTAATCTTTGAAAACGTTTGATAAGAACTAGGGAGAACTCCCAGAGACTCGGCAGAATCTTGCAAAATATCATATCGACATCCATACTTATATGAAAATACCTTTAGAGCTACCAGAAGGTATGGATCCAACAAATCTAGAATGAGTACACGCTTCCTAAAGAAGGAGTACTAAAATTTCTTAGAATAGCACTGACTGGATATTGCCTGTAATCGACTTCACCGGAGAAGATAAACCTCATTACGAACGTGACAGAGCAAAGAAGCAACCATCCAGCCGACCTTATCAATCTCAAGGACCTCAAGTACTGGATGACGCTCTAAACTTGGATGTTCTGATGAATATTTGCTCCAAAATTCGTTTAGGTCAAGGGCCCTCAACCTGATCACAAGGGAATCAGGAAGTTTAATTCACTTTACTAATTTACTTATAACTCTTTCGTTTTGTATCAGATTGACCTAGTTCTTTTTCTGTCGGAGTTATATTTTCGTCATCTACATGATAAACTTAGTGAAAACTTGGAAAGGTTTGAAAAAAGTCGTGACTTAGACAAAAGCGTTGCAGAGCCACATAAGGTCATAAATCGCCAGCCGAGATGCATCTTGTCGTTTTCCTGTTTCATAGGATCATGACCAGAACGCGACAAAGTATAAGATGGGACTAGCTTCCAAGACATTTCTCGGACAAATCTCATACTTATCCGAAGATTCAAAGTCGTCGGTCGATATGCTATCTCAATACCTGTCTCGTCAGAAATAAGAGGAACTAGCCCGAGCAATTACAACCAAGTCTCAGCGAGACTCTATCTCAACTACACCAATGACCATCCAACTTCATTTTACGATGGGATCTTAGTTCACCCAAAATGGGGAAGGAGAATATATTTGCAACCGAATCTATCAAAGGAAAATAAATCTGAAGCGATACTCGTGAGGCCTACAATTCAGATAAAACTTTACTCAATATACAACCGCAACCAACTACTGTTACTGAAGTAAATAAGGGAAGAATCCAAGACCGCTACTCCAGGCCACACATTACTTATCCGGACGCCTACTAGAGGTCCCCTCAGTGAAAGCCTCTTTTATTGAAAAAATGGCTCAATAAGCTGCCCATGTGTCAGAGTCGGACGTGATGACTGAAGGACAAGATACATTTCACCCCAGTCCCAGAAAGTGTCTACTACTCTCAAGTCTAGTTGACCATCTCCTATAAGAATAGATCTCAGTGGAAAATTTGCGACAGATGTTTGCATGAGTCCCTGTCAAGACATCTAGCAGAGACTAAACAACGACTTTGTCTCATCCCTAAAGACTCAATCTTGAGCAACACAGATGATCAAACATCTCCAGTAAATGAGAATCCCTATTCATGCAAGAAACTGGGGACTGATAAAGAACAGTGTATCATTCATCTCTGTAATTAACAGAAGGTGGCCCAAACATCCAGTTTTCAGATAAGAGATTTAGAAACAATCAACACATGCGTCTCCAAATATTAGGACACATCAAGGTCATTCAACTCCTCAAACCCACATCACAACATGTTATTTGTGGACTATGATACTAGAGATCGACCTTCAAAATCGTGAAAGGTAATTATCTGTGACTCGAGAAATCTCACATCTCTCTTCAGTCTGATCGAATTCTCTTTCGTCAACATATTATATGTATTCAACAATTGCAACTATGTCCCGGATCCTGACTGAAGATATGATGATTCAAATCTTGATAGTTTCATCCCTGCAAGATGTTTTAGGCACACACCAAAACTATATAGAGTAGAAGAAGCATTCAAATCATCCCTTAACAATAAATACATGAAAGAGACAAACTAGGGTTTGCAATCAGTTTGAAGAAGAGACTATGGTTTCCACTATACACAGACACAACTCATACTTTAGCCACATAACTCGACAAAATGGGTAGAGAACTTGAAAACACTCCCTTGACGAAAAATATCAGTCTGCATCTCTACTACCACGTGTTAAAACATCATGATGTTTCAAAATACGATCCAAGAGAAATCATTAAAACACTGGAATGTATTGATGTTGAAAACCATATATTTTTGAGTTAAAATTTACGCGGACTTATCACCGGAAAGATTATATCTAGATCCTATTTTTTCTATGATAAACGAAAGGAAGATCTGTTTTGTTTAATTGTTGGGGTTGACCACTGAAATCGGACGTCAAAAGAAGTTTCTACAACCTCTAGAGTGAAGGTCGCGTAAGGGGGGAACTCCTATTACGAATTTGGCTTAGGGTTTCACCTACTTACATAGATAGCGACACAATCTAGGGTTTGCATAAAGTTTGAACTCATAAGGTTCCCCTTCCTTTGTAGTTCATGAACTTATTCTAAGTTATCTAAGGATGCTTGTGCAATCGCGTGGCTTTATAGTTCATGAATAATGATTCAAGTGAATCACATCGTTTTTGCTTCAATTGTGTCTCTGTGTAGTACATGAGATCTCATAGCAATTGAACAACTCTCTAACTAGTTCATTTGAGTCATTTGGACTAGTTATGGTGAAAAAGAATATGGTTGATATGAAAGTTATCATTTGGCTAACCATTTGGTTGACTAATATTGAACCAACTATTGTACACGTTTAGATGCGGTTACGAAACCCAAAATCGTCAAGTACATGTATGTATGACAAGCTAAGTTTTCGATCTAACGTGTTGAGAGATATTAGCTTGTATCTAATCAGGTTTTCATCTAACGGTGAATATTGAATGCTTTGTTACTAAGCTAACATTGATTGCAAACCCTGATTTGAAAGACTATATAAGGAGAACTCTAGCAATAGGGAAACCTAATCCCCACACTTTCTTGTGTGATACTAGTTTTCTAAGCTAGAGTCGATTCTCCTTTAACCTTTGGTTTTTCTTCTAAAACCAGGTTAACGACTTAAAGACTTCATTGGGATTGTGAAGCTGACCGATACTACTTTTCTTGTAGTTGTGTGATCTGATCTTGTTATTTCATATCGTACGAGTACAATTGTAATAATTGGCTTGAGATTTTATCTCAGATGAGCAAGATATAAAAGTAGTCACAAACATCTTCGTCTCATTGTTTGTGATTCCTCAATAATCTTCTTAGTTGCGTCGATTAAGTTTATTGTGAGGTGATTGATAAAGTAAGTTGTTCTTAGGAATATAAGTCTGGTTTTATTGATTGGTTCCTGTTCACCTTGATTTATCAAAATGCGGAACAAAACTCATAGGTTTATTAAGTGGGAGACGAATTTATCTATTACTTGTAGACTTTTACTGTGTGACAGATTTGTTATTAAAGTCTTGACTTTGGGTCATTGCAACTCTTGGTTGTGGGTGAGATCAACTAAGGAAATCAAGTCGCATAGTATCAGCTTGGATCAGGCGTAGGAGCATAATTGTACCTTGGATCAAGTGAGATTGGTTGGGTTCAACTAGGTCCATACCAAGTTAATTTGGAGTAGCTAGTGTCTGTGCGACTTTATCGAGTGTATGTTTGTCTCGGACTAGGTTCGGGGTTTTCTGCATTTGAGTTTCCTCGTTAACAAAATCCAGGTATACGTATTTATTTTTTCGCGTTATATTTTTATATAATTGAAATAATCCAAGGTTGTCGTTGTTCAATCAATTAGAATATCAAACCTTATTGGTTATTCATTTAAATGATTGACACTTGGATATTGGTCTTTGGTACCATCCAAGTTATCTCTCTTTGATTAAACTCGCGAATCTTATTTGCTTGAGTAAATCAAATCGAGAGATTGAGATAATAACTCCTTGAGTATTTTCTATTGATTGAGTCTTGTTGATTCTCTAGAAAACAACTCGGAGTTGTCCATACAT
>JAJJWX010001151.1:0-47154 GCA_023529315.1 Papaver bracteatum | reverse complement strand
TGTAGAGATATTCCCAAGTAAGAAAAACGCCCCCATGTAAGCAGGAACTAGATCTATTATATTCGCTCCTCACTTGCTAGACGACTCTGGGCTTATGATCACATACTTTCCGTTGTCATGCATCTTATTTATGGTTCCATCATGGTTTTCCTTTTTAATAAACTCAGCGTGACATTATAAAGGCGCCCCAAGCTGTAATAACATGGAATGCATTTTCTCACGTGCTAGACCAGACTTTTTTCCACGTGGTGGACTTGTGATGCAAGAGATAGTCGAGGTCTTGAAAGGAATGTAGGGCTTGCTTTTGGGGAAAGTCTTTTTGCTCGCAACATAACAAGGCTAGCGCTTGCTTTTCGGGAGGCCCGGTTGTTGCTTATGTTGAGTACAAGTCTTTGAACCAGTATCCGGGCATTGGGCTCGTGGTTGAGACGAGACTTTGTGCTTACTGATAAAGCATATTTCACATATGTTAGTGTCAATTCCATGCTAGTATTTGTTGGTTTTCTTGCAGATTATTGTGTGTTCGCTTGTTTTATCTTATTTGTGTGTTATTAGGTGAATAATCCAAAAGAAGTGAATTTGAGCTCAGTTATGCAACAAAAGAAGCTAGTTAAGAGTGAAAAAGGGCCATGAACCAAATGTAACTCATTCAAACACAAGATTTCTACTTTCATTGTGAGCACTTGGATCTTTGTTCGAGGGCGATGATGAAGAGTGAACGAAGGAAAAGCAGTGGTGATTTCGCTTCCATTATTAACCGAAGCTAGAAAACGTGTGATACCGAGCACACCTAACACGCGCACAAAGGCGGAAAGCAAAAGCGAAAGAAAGACGGAAGGCAATGATGAAGGCGAGCTCAAGAAATGGTTTGATGCATGCATGGTCGAAAGAAGAACTCAACAATGGCTGCTCAAGATTATACGGCCCGAAGAATGCCACGAGATGACATGCATGCATACAAAGAAGCATGGGAGTATGGGACCATTCAACTCCCACATGCGCATGCGTTGAGGAAAAGAAGGTGAAATGTTTGACAGTAACACGGGTTGGCAAAAGATAGAAAAGAAGCGGCGGACATGGTTCCGTGGGATAACTTTGTTGGCCATTCTCCCTATAAATAGATTCGAACTCAATCCCACCTCTCCTATACTCTTCTTCTCTCAAGTTCTTCTTCTTCTTCTTCCATTTTTAGCTATACTTTAATTCTACTTCTTTATTTACTTATTGCTGATATTTTAAATTATGAGTAACTAAAACTCTCTTTGATTAAGGAAGCGATTTAAGCCGAAATATGAATCTATATTTGATATGAAATAACTTATTCTATTGCACTTATTTATGTTATTGATTGATTTTCTATGCTATTATTGTTTATGGATTATTTGTTAAGGGTTTAAGTTGAAATTGAATCATTAATTCTTAATCTATTTGCTAGTTTAGATTTTCTTCGACCGTAATTGTCTAGAAGATAAACACAAGTAGCGATATGTGGGTATTGATGATGGGACTTTGTTAAGTATCCATATGTAGAAATCAACACTAGTAGGTGATTCATGCTTTTGAGTTCATCACTAGAAGCACCTATCTCACAAAACTTAGAGCATTTGTTTTAAGTCACACCTAGTAAAAAAGCGTACCTCTAGGAAACTTGGCAAGTGAGGAACGATTGATCAGCGCTTCCATTATCCGGTGAGTAGGAGATAATAACGGAATAGTTAGCGTACTAATTATTCTAGGGTTGTTAGTAACATGATAATGCAAAGAACTTGGCTATATATCAATTTGGTTTGTATTCCGTGGTCTAGAATGAACCTTTAATCAATTCCATCTCATATTTGAATACAATTTACAATTTTCAGGATTTTACAACAATCATTCTTGCTAAGAGCATTTGCATAACAACTAGAAACTTCATACCTCACCTTAGGACGATCCTACTTACATTGTACTACTTGCTAGTGTAAAAAGTAGAAATATTATTTTTCGCGATCTTGACACCTGCATTTTCGTCAAAATTGGCGCAAGCTGCGGGAGGTGAAGTAGCGAAAAAGTTTAGTTGTTATTTTTATTCTTAGTTGTTACTTTTTTTATTTTCAATTCAAGTTTACTTATTCAATCTCTTAGAATCTGATTTCCAGTACTATATTCTTTGGTGAATGCGTGGAAGGCGGACCAAGTCCAATTGGTATCGTCCTTCGTTAGGGCACTTTACTTAGAGATTTCATTCGAGCAGTCAACACTCCTTCCTCTAGTTCTACACCTAGTGAATTCTAGGACTCAGGACGAAAGGAAGACAACACAATGGGAGGTCACCACTGCTCCAAGAACACTCAAGGAGCTCACTTCTCGAGCCTTGACCGACCCTTTATGTATTCAGCTGAATGGAACCATTGAATTAAAGCCGCAATTGATTAACTTGCTGCCCAAATTCAGAGGTTTAGCGGGAGAAGATCCTAATCGTCACTTGCAACAATTTCATCATGTCGTGACTAGTATGGAAGCAGCGACTGCGATGCTGATATGGCTATGATGACACTTTTCCTTTTTCCCTTTTAGATTCTGCGAGGAGAATGGTTCTTTTGCTTACCTAGGAAGCATAACAACATGGAATGGGATGAAGAAATTGTTCCTTGAGAAGTACCTTCCAGCATCAAAAGCGGCTTGTGATTATGAGGAGATTTGTGGTGTTAGGCAAATGGAGAGACTCTAGTAAGTATTGGGAGAGCTACAAGAAGCTTCTAGCTAGCTGTCCACACCACCAAATCAGCGATCAACTTGTGATTCAATATTTCTATGAGGGGTTACTTTCGATGAAAGACATTTGATCGATCCGCAAGTGGTGGTGCACTTACCAACAAGACCATTGCGGAAGCTACAAGTTTGTTGGAGAACATGGCTGCAAATACACAACAATTCTTCACTTGCAAGATGAATCAGCGGTAAGGAAAGGTGAATGAAGTTGGAAATTCTTCACTTAGAACAGAGGATGGGTAACATGGAAGGATGATCATCAAATAGGCTGCGTGGTCATACCATCATCATCATATAATGAAGATGTTGAAAAAGCAAGTGTCATGTGCCAAAATCATCCAAGGCGGTATGATCGTATTCTAGCACATACAATCTGTGTTGGCGAGATCATCCCAATTTAAAACCTAAGCCAACAAGCAAGCTGCAGTTTCCACACCTTTTAGTCAACAAGGTGGATACAATTCTTGCAAAAGCCGCAACAAGAAGCTCAAGGCATGAGTATATATGACAAGTTGAATCTTATTCTCAATACAATAGCGCAAGATAAACAAAAGACGTAGATGGCTATAAAGGACATACAAACACAAATGGGTCCAACTAGCTACTACCGTGGCAAATTGGAAGCACAAGCAGCTGGAAAAAAACTTCCTTCACAATCAGTGAATCATAAAGAGAATGTCAATTCTGTTGAATTCTGAAGTGGAAAGCAATTAGAGAAACCGGCAACATCACGGAGGCAATAACGTGATTTAGAGAAAGAGTGGACCAAGAAACAGTCCCTAAAAAGGATGATTAGAGTGACACATTCTAACTCTAAACCTCTTGTTTATTATGTTACTCTCCACCTTTTCTAAACGGTTTGCAAAATCAAATAAAAGACATTGGACAAAGAGATTTGGGGAAATCTTCAAGAAAATCGAAGTGAACATTCCTCATTGAGGCAATAAGGCAAGTTCACGCTGGGCAAAAGTTCTTGAAGGAATTGTGCACTAACAAGCACAAACTGACCATTAATGAGGTAATGAGTGTGGGGAGAGTGCTTCGGCATATCTTCAAAATAAACTCCTAAATTGAAAGATCCAGCAGTTTTACTATTCCTTGCACAATTGGTAAAACAAGGTTTACAAAAGCTTTGCTAGATTTAGGAGCATCTATTAGTGTCATGCCTGCTGCAATTTATGAATCTTTAAATCTTGGTCCTCTCAAAAGTACCAGCATAGTTATTCAACTTGCTGATAGATCTAACGTCCACCCGAAAGTTGTTGAAAATGTTTTGGTGCAGGTCAATGAGCTTATATTTCTGTCGATTTCTATGTTCTCGATATGAGTGATGAAAACTCATCCTCGTCTACACCTTTGCTGTTGGGTAGACCATTTATGAGAACCGCTAAGAACAAAGATAGATGTATTTGAAGGTTACCTTGACAATGGAATTTGATGGAGAGGTCGTTCGCTTCAACATCTTTGAGGTAATGAGATACCTAGTGATGTGCACTCATGTTTCTTTGTGGAGGAGTCAATGACTGGCTAAGAATGCAAGCGGTGAAAGTCGGGCTGCAACGTTAAACCAAGCGCTAAGTGGGAGGCAACCACACGGTTTTATCTTTACCTTTATCTTTTTATTTTTCCATTTTATCTTTATTTTTTTCTTTGTTTTTGCATTTCATTTGCGGAATTTCCCCACCTTGAACTTTCTTTGGACGATTCAATTTTACATTGAGGACAATGTAAAGTTCAAATTAATGAGATCATTTCCATATTTGCATATAGAGTTTTTAGCCTTTTGAGTCAAATTTTTGTATATTTGCATAAAAAAAAAACTTGTAGAGATTTTAGAGTCACTAGCATCCTTAGGTATGTTTTTACATAGAAATTCTGGCCGACATAACTGAACTTGGAAATGTTAGAAGTACGTTAGGATTTCTTACAATGGGAGTGTTAAATAATGGATTTAATCATGTCGGTGATGCAAATTAGGAGCAGAGAGAAATGCATTATTAGAGTTTCTGATCAATCATTAGTGGAGACTACCTATTTTCAAATCAACAGAGGCACCAGACCAAATTTTCTTTGTAGATGACTAAAGAGCTTTCTTTTGAGTGTGTGTCACGTCGTAAATTCGGTGGTAGAATGGTGAGCTACCCAAATTCACACCATTTTCAAGCACTACTTTTGATCTCTTGAGTGCTAATTTTGTCAATCATGAGGATGACTTCTATAGATGAAAGCCTCCTTCTTGTAGTTTGATTTGCAGTTAGCACCATTCTCTCTCTGACCATGAGATCCATAGAAACACCTCATCATCAACAAAGGAGACATATCAAAATCTACAAGGAAAGTTGAAGACGTTTAAGGTTTATAAGCAACAATAAAAGGAAGAGCAAATTTCATATCTAAGTAAAACAACATAGTTTGAGCAGATTTTTAAATACATGTTGAAGACTTGCAATATAAGGAAGAAAATTCTATATCCAAGTATGAAGGCTGATTTACAAGAAGCGAAGAAAATCAAAAAGATGAGAGTTATTGAAATTTATGATACAAAGACAATACAGGTTGTGAAGATCAAAGTGGTAAAGCACTTCTTTCATGGCCATGCTAATTTGATTTCATTTTATTTATGTAGTTGCAATCTTTTTATTGTAAAAAAATACAAAAAAATAATAAATAAATACAAAATACAAAAAGATTTGCATTTAGGATTTATTTCATCAATAAAAACCATGCGGAAGAAAAATCTATAAAGAAGTTTCAAGCAACAAGAAAAATAGAGGAAAAGAGTTACAAATTGTCAAAGTTTTATGAAGTTCAAGTTTATCATCAACAGTTGAAACTTAGAAGGCGAAGACCAAGAAGATGAAGAGACGAGGGGTGAAGACCTACGTTTCTATTGGATCTTTGTGAGAGTGGTGTTATCATCATTGCAATCAGATGTGAAGGTGGTAAGTACTCTCACCCTTGCTATAGTGGTTGATTTCCTTTATTAGAGATCATCCAGAAAAAAAGTTTTATTTCCCGATTTTGTGGGGTCTCCAGAAATAATTCGGAAGGTTTCCTTCCCACCATCCAACGTTCGTAGGGTTCTCTCTTCATTCCTACCTGCACAGGTGAGACCCATAAAAAGCTGTCTTATTAAGTGCAATTATCATAAAATCCTTTTAAAGTGAAATGATAGTCGAGGCGAAATGCTTATTGGTCGCTCTCAAACACGCGTTCTCTCATTATGGTGTGATTATTTCTCACTCAAAATTTAAAGAATGAAATATGTTCTTTGGTATTTCTAACTTCTTATTACTAGCATCTGGAAACTCTATGTCCTCATAACTCTTTGGATGCTTGGACGCTGGAACAGCTTTGAAGTTGGAGTAGGTTTTGTGGGTATACCTCTATAGTAAGCCCTCACGAGCCTATAACTCGTCCACTAGGGACACCTGGGGTTTAAAGGCTTGTTGCACATACTAAGTGCAATCGGGTCCTCAACAGCCGGCAATTTGTTTATTTTTAGGTTAGATAGTTTCCTCGAGGACTAGCAAAAGCCAAGTGTGGGGAATTTGATAAGCGCATATTTCACATATATTTAGTGTCAATTCCATGCTAGTATTTTGTTGGTTTTCTTGCAGATTATTGTATGTTACGCTTGTTTTATCTTATTTGTGTGTTATTAGGTGAATAATCCAAAAGAAAGTGAATTTGAAACTCAGTTGTGCAACAAAAAGCTAGTTAAGAGTGAAAAAGGGCCATAGACCAAATGTAACTCCGTTCAAACACAGATTTCTACTTTTCATTGTGTAGACGACGAGGACGGGAGAACCAACGGCGAAGAGCGGAGTCATTCGGAGTTCGTATGAAGAAGTTATGGGCAAAATAAGAATGAACTTGGAATTAAAGCATCGATCTTCCAGGACTGACAATTGAATGGGCATCTCTTGTTAAGGGGCACCCTCACATACGTTAAAGGACACCTTCCTATTAAGGGTACCCTGGTTCAAAGGAACTCTTGAAGGAAGTCTGTCAAATGCTAAAGGGGCACCTCTTCTTCATGTCACGACGCAGGGAAGAATACCATGGCGAGGTAATACGGTTGCTCGAGCTCGAAGGAGTATGCTGCTGTCAACAGAGGAGACAATGGGCAGGAAGTGAAAGAGACGTAATGGGACGAGCGTTGCTGTCATGGAAGAGCTCGAAGTGGAGTTTGGCGGTTCGGTTGTTGCTATCATTAGAGTTGGAACTCGGGTAGAAAGGATGGCTGGTTCATGCGATGGTGAGTTCATTTGGTGTTGGTTATTGGCGAGTTGGAAGCTCAGCGGAGAAGTCATTGGAACTCGACGGTAATGGTGGCTTGCTGTCGTCATCGTAAATGAGAGAACACGAGCATGAAGAAACGGGCGATTGATGAAGATGGACAGCGAGGAGACAGCTCGTTCATGGAATGAAGATGGTGATGTTTCTGCTGTAACCAATAAGAGTGGTGCTGCTGTGGTTTGATGGTCATCAATGGATAGCCGTGGTGAAGAACAAGAGAACGTTGGAGTTATCTTGTGGTTAGTTGTTTTCGTTGGAATTATGCTCGTGGTGTTTGATGGTGGATGTTGAGTGTTAGGAGTTGGAAGATGATAAATGGCGATAATGATGATGAGTTAACAGGCTGTTGGCTGCTCTAGAATGCGGGAAGATGGTCTTGATAAAAATGCGAGAGAAGAAGAAGGCGCTGCATGCATGAATGAAGAGTGTTGTTGAGCGTGAAGGTGAAGCTCGAGCTGGAAATGGCGAGTAGGCAAATGATGAACTGCCATTGATACTTTTTGGTTCATCTGGTGGAGAAACGATGTTGTCGAGATAGCATTTGACGGGACAATGACGTGAGCACTTAGGCTGCTGTTCGAAGATGATGAAAGAGTGAGCGAAGGGAAAAACAGTGCGTTCCTTCCATTATTGACGAAGCTAGAAAAGCGTGTGATCTGACACACCTAACACACGCCGTACAAAGGCGGAAAGCAAAGCGAGAAAGAAAATACGGAGAGGAATGATGAAGACGAGGCTCAAGAAATGGTTTGATGCATGCATGGTCGAAAGAACTCAACAATGGCTGCTCAAGATTATATGGCTGAAGAATGCTTACGAGATGGCGGCATGCATGCATACAAAAGAAGCATGGGAGTATGGGACCATTCCAACTCCCACATGCGCATGCGTTGAGGAAAAAAGAAGGTGAAAATGTTTGACACGGTAACACGGGTTGGCAAAAAGATAGAAAAGAAGGCGGCGGACATGGTTCACGTGGGATAACTTTGTTGGCCATTCTCATATAAAATAGATTCGAACTCAATCCCACCTCTCCCTATACTCTTCTTCTCTCTCAAGTTCTTCTTCTTCTTCTTCCATTTTTAGCTATACTTTAATTCTACTTCTTTATTTACTTATTTGCTAGTATTTTAAATTATGAGTAATAAAACTCTCTTTGATTAAGGCGATTTCGAAGCTTAGAAATATGAATCTATATTTGATATGAAATAACTTATTCTATTGCACTTATTTATGTTATTGATTGATTTTCTACTATCTTTGTGTGTTTATGGATTATTTGTTAAGGGTTTAAGTTCGAAATTGAATCATTAATTCTTAATCTATTTGCTAGTTTAGATTTTCTTCGACCCCGTAATTGTCTAGAGAAGATAAACACAAGTAGCAATATGTGGGTATTGATGATGGGACTTTGTTAAGTATCCATATGTAGAAATCAACACTAATAGGTGATTCATGCTTTTGAGTTCATCACTAGAAGCAACCTTATCTCACAAAACTTAGAGCATTTGTTTAAGTCACACCTAGTAAGCGTACCTCTAGAAACTTGGAAAGTGAGCCGGTGATCGAGCGCTTAAAATATCCAGTGAGCTTAGGAATAATAACGGAATAGTTGAGCGTACTAATTATTCTAGGGTTGTTAGTAACATGATAATGCAAGAACTTGGCTATATATCAATTTGGTTTGTATTAAGGTTGGTCTAGAATGAACCTTTAATCAATTCCATCTCATATTTGAATACAATTTGCAATTTTCAGTTTTTACAACACAATCATTCTTGCTAAGAGCATTTTGCATAACAACTAGAAACTTCATACACTCCCTTGGGACGATCCTGCTTACATTGTACTACTTGCTAGTGTAAAAAGTAAGAAATATTATTTTTGCGATCTTGACACCTCGTCAATGCTTACCAAGGTGCAAGTCCAATATACTCGCGTGCATGATGAGATTTATGCTTGCGATAAGAGCCCCTATGTGCTCACATCCGAGTGAGGCTTTAGATGATTGTGATGTGATGCAAGGCTAAATATTGAAGGGTCTAAGCAATCCTCATCTCGAAATCGATCCGTCGTATCCCACGAACCTCAAAAGCTCGATCATGTTGCTGTCTCAAGTGCATATAAAAGTTTCTGGAACACTGGTTTTTTTCTTCCATGCAAGGGAATTGAAATCGATTCCAACTAGCCAAAAATCACTCAATTCGGACTTAAAGCGAAGAGAAGTTATGTGAAACAAGATTTGAGCAAGCGCCGTGTCTTAAATCGCTGAAGAGCGATCTTGACTAGATCAGATGGATGATATGCACTTGCTGACCAGGATGGTTTCTGACGTGGCACGATCGATGCTAATGTGGCACACGAAAAAAATGCTTGCGTGTCATCACGTGACCATATTTCTGACGTGGCGTATGTGTTGTGCGATGGCGTGGCACTCTATTAAGACCATCTGCTGACATGGCATCTTGACTGGGACGATCTGCTTGACGTGGCGGATGACATGGCATCTGACTGGACCATCTGGCAAGGTGGACCCACGTGGCTACGAAACCTTTGGTCGATGGTGTATTCGAAGTTGGGCCAGATCTACGGATCGTATCAATTGATTTGAGCGGATCTGGTTGGCTGAATCTGGTGTTTGTACATGAAATTTGGACCTATGTGGATGTACAATAGAGATGCTTGACGAGCTTGTAACAATTATTTACATTGAAGTGTTGTAACAGTTTATAGCTCTTTATTTTAGGTAGCCGGTTTCTTCATGATCATGTGATTTCTTCATACCTCAATAGCAGTTTCTTCATCCCTTGCCTTGATTTCTTCAACTATTTTACCATGAGTTTTTGAACCCTAACCTTTCCTTTTGGAGACTAGTGAAGCTTTTAGAGACTTTCGAAAAGTTATGATCTTTGGGACTTTGGAAAAGTTAAATCTTCCGAGACTTTTACGAAAAGTTGTGATCTTCTGCGACTTTCGGAAAAGTTGCTTTATCTTTACCGAGACTGAAAAGTTGCGATCTTTCGAGACTTTACGAAAAGTTGCGATATTTCGCACCTTCGGAAAAATTGAGATCTTTTTGAGACTTTTACGAAAGTTGCGATGTTTCTCCACCTTTGACGGAGCTGCACCATTGAGAAAACTTGAGCTACTTCACCTTTGGGAAAACTTGAGATTTTTGTGAGACTTTGAAACGTTAAGATATTTTTGAAATTTTCCTGTGAACAATGATCTCCGTGAACATTGATTTTAGTGAGCGATTGAATTTGAAACCCTAGTTTGAAATTACTCGGAGAACGATCTTTTCGTGATCCCCTTAGTGGTACGCCAAAAGATGTTGGTGCAAAATTAATCACCCCCAACAATCTTGAGATATGTGAATGATGATCAAGATAAAGCATTTGTTGATTAAATTCTCCAAAAGAATTGTTGATTGAAAATGGTGGGGGTTACTGCAAAGACACTCAGATGTTAAAATCAACAAGAGTTCTATCTGAGTAAGTAGGCTGTTAAGAAAAGGAATAGAAATTGTGTACCTTTTGTCTTTGAGATTTAGCCACTATATATAGGCGAGAAATAGATGTAGCTTTAGGGTTTTGATAGTTATCCTAATAACTTCCTAAATACATTATAAATCCCAAATAACATCGAGATTCATGATAAACCTAATATTTATCATAATCTTCATTTATCTTGGATAACTATTATCTTGAATAATAATTATAAATATTTAAAGATAATTATCCCCTTTTATTTAGGATCTTGTATTTATCTTAAATAATATTAATAATTATAAATAAATAATTATCAAGACTTTTGGGCTTCAATAATAAGCCTAGTGGGTTTTCATAATAAACCATGGTTTTCCCTAACAACCCAAATCAGAGAACTCATAATAAGCCATGTGGGTTTCCAGTTGTGCCACGGACAACTCCCTTGCTCAATACTTCTGTAAGTCCGTAGAGGTCTCGGCAAGTCTAGTGTTTCTAGGTGTCAACATTTGTTTTCATCAGATGACGAGCACTCTCCAAGTAATGGTTACCATAATGAACCAATGAGAATTGTTCGTGTTGAGGATCAAGTGGCATGCTAGCTTTCCATCTGTCATATTAGTGAAACTCGAATTTCCCCAAGAAAGCGTGAATGGTAATAACATGGTTTTTATCTTTCACTTTCCTTCTTTTATTAGTTAAATGTCAAGTTACAATTTCTAATAAGTGTATTTATTTCCTGTAGTTGATCACGTTCTTCCAGTTGCATTCAATGTACATGGACAACCTATTAGAGATTCAAAGGTGTATTCCACCAACGTTGGAGTGATTGTTAAGAGTGTTGTGTCACCATCTTACGCTACCTGGAGGAAAGTTCCTCCGAAACTCAAAGAAGAAGTGTGGAGAGCAATAAAGAATGTGTACAACGTGCCTAAATGGGTCAAGGACAAAGTTTTGAAAAAGGCAAACAAAGCATGGAGGAACGGGAAATCTCCTAAGGAAAGTGTGTGATGCGTGTCCTACTATTGATCGAATGAAGATACAAGAGGCCAGGAAATCATAAGAAGGAAGATTTGGAGGCTTTTGTGGAGATGGTTTACCGATGTTAAAGATAAAGCATCTCAGTGGAGAGAGGAGGATAGCAAGTAAATCAGTTAAAGTTCTACATAGTACCTGAAGAGATGGTATTAAGCCGGTCGTGCATATCATGGAACAAGTAGAGTCCAACCGGTATTGTTAGTAGATTTGTAGTGTTTGTTGCTACATATGTGTACCAAGAACTTCCGAAGAATAACTTGAACATCTTGAACCTAATGACTATGAGGCAAGATGCAGGAGATATGTGGTAAGTTTGGTTTTTATGCATATTGATTTTGGATTCACAAGTATGTTTTTTTAATTTGATTTCCACTTGTTGTATCTTCTTTTGTACTTTGGTAGGAGAGGTAAAAGAGCCGATACAAACTGAGCAAAGATAGTAAATAGTACCCATGTGGACAGGGGACACAGCCGTGAAGGTGGGTTCTTATGAATTTATATTGCTGTTTGTTTTTATGAAAATAAAACCGTTTAGTTACTAACTCATTTTGTTTACTTGCCGATAGGTGTTTGGGCCTCGATCGTGGGGGTTTATTAGATTTATGTGAGGTGGTGTCCTCAAGACTTCGTAGAGTAAACATCACTGAACTCTAAAGATAGAAATTGAAGATCATCTCCGAGTTATTGGGAGTATGTTGATCAACGAAGGGGTGAAAATCAGCAATGCTAATACTAATCAGGTAACGTTTTCTAATCGTCATTTTGAACAATGTAGTTATTGAACCCAAAATCATTTAGTTTTTACTATTTTTTCTTATGGAGACCTGTTATTATTTTTTGACATAAGGGGATGTTATTATCCATGTCAATTATATACACTCTTTTACTTGGAAGGGAATATGACGGAAATTCATATTCCCACTAAACCAGGTGATACTTCATCATTCTCTGTGAATTTGAGAGATGATTTTAAATAGCCCAATTGGTAAAGGGATTGCCTTTTCTAGCTAGCTAATAAGAGTTGTTATCTTCCTTCCACTGCTGAGAACTATATGTACATTGGAGTTTTGATCTTAAACCAATAGTTAGAAAATGTTAGGTTTGTGTGACAACTTTTCTTAACTTTTTACAAATTACTAGCCATTTGAACAATTGTATCTTATCTCAATGGCAAAACATGAAATAAAGCTAGCTTGCTCATTCTTGGAATCTTTAGAGAAGAATTTTGTGTTTGAGCCAGTATGCACTAGAATAGTTCAGCACAACAGTAGTTTATATGTTGCACATGTTTATGGTTATGGTTGTGGCACCGTTCATCAATCAAGACAATTTTCCATGTTTTCAACCTTGTGAAGATAAAATGTATTTAGAATATAATTCACATTACAATGTTTCTGATTCACGAACAAAACTATGAGTTGGTTGATGAGGAAGTGGTTTTAAATTATTTTTATCTTCTTTATGTACATGGATATCATTCCTCTTAATAATTTGCCGAACTAGCAATTAAGAAGGTGCAAATGATGAATATTCAGATGGGGATGCTTAGGTAATAACGCTCATTCAACTTTGTTTATTTGTTTGTTGTTTTTTATCTTCTTTATGCATATGGAGATTCATTCACTTATTGACGCTTCGTGGAATCTGGAATGTTGTTGGGGATATTCAATCACAATATTTTTTTATATGGTTCATAGTTTTCATCAGCTTATATATTTGTTCATCTCCATATTGATGTTAGGAATGAAGTCAATATGTAAATGTTGTTGTTGTTGTCTTGATGATGGGTATATTAGATCACCCCAGGTATATTATGCTTGAAGTCACGTAAACCTATCATATAAGGTCTAACTTACTCTTCTTCAATATAGCTTGATACCTTCATGGATGCCGCACTCTATTCCCGATGGTCTCCATGAGGCTAAGCGATGTCATGGTTGATGGTAAGATTGTTGCTCTGTGGCGGATGTAGAAATGGTTGAAAGAGTTATTGTGTGTCTACAATTATTCCTCCATAAACTAGTGTAAGATCTAATGACTGAAATTGTTGTTGAAATTCTCAGGGACTTGTATCATAAGAAACCTTAATAATTAGAAGTTTTTTGTACTTGATTTTGGACTAAATTATGATACGGTTCAATGTAATCGAAAGTTGTCATTTGGTATTAGTATTTATCAGGTTCTATATATAATTTGAATTTGAATTTCACTTGAATTTTAGAACTTGAGTAATTGTCATTTGAATATGAAATTGAATTGTCATTTAAATTTAAGTATAATTTTTCATTTTTAGTACAATTTGAATTTGAATGATATTTATTTCATCCCAATAAGAATAAACTAGAATTCATTAGCAAGATCGACTAAATTTTTATATTAAAAAAATAAAATCTCTGACGTTACCCTAATGTCGTATGATGACAAGACTCATAAAGACGTAATTAGGGGAACTCATAAAGTGTTGTTCCATAAAAAAAGACACTTGAATCTACGACACTTTACAAAGACATTAAAGTGCGTTTAACTCGTTAGAAACGACACTACATTGACTATCTTAAATCAACTATTTTCCATTAGTGACATTATCATTATCATTATCAAGTTGGTATAAGTTACATCAATCCGAACAAGATTTATCAAACATTTCAAATCAATTATTCTTAAATCAAAAGCGACATCGGTACTCTTCTTTTAAACATACACAAACAAAACCCAAATGTGCATCACTTTAGGCAGTACAAACTAATAGTAGTAGGACTTGAATTAAAAATTTACAAATCAATCGAACAGCAAGAATATATCAAAATGGATACTTGAGAACAACAAACTTGCACAAACTAAGCGAATTGAATTAAAACATGAACAAATAAAAGTTAAGCCCATACAAAGAATAATCCTCATTTGTTTCTCCTTTTCACGCAAACACAACCCATAGTATAATGTAACTTATCATTTATCTAAAAAGAACACATTGTATACCTGCAGCTACAATTTATTCTGCAAAGGCAAGCTAATCATTTCCTCGGCAAACTCAACAGATTTATTACCCTTAGGTATTTATCAAACAGATTGTGATCTGAGTCCTTTCCACACTATACAAGATATACATCACAAGATTCACAACTCACAAGAAGCCTAACAAAAACCCAATTAATTAAACAAAAAAATGGAATAAAGTTATACCTTCACACAGTTGACAAACAACTCTAATCCTCTTCCTTCTTCCCTTTCTCCACTCGAAATCCATTAAGAACTCAATTAGAAGATTCAATAAAACTAAATTGAATAAAACACTAAAGTCAAACAACATCAAAAGCGGAAATATATAGAACTTCAGATTGAGTTGAAAGAGATGAAGATGATGAGTTGAATCTATTACCCAAGAAGAACCCCCTAAATCAATAGAAATGATCAAACCTAAATCAATATACATAAAAACCCTAATCGAATAAGAATAAGAAGATTACCACGACTCGATCGGATATGGTGAAGAAGAAGAACAATCAAATTAAGATAGAGATGGTGATACTGTAGAGTAGAAAAAATGAAATAGGTTGCCAGCAACTCTTGAGACTCAGAGAAAGAAAATTAAAATTAAAAATGAGAATGAGAATGAAAACCTAAGACGTGATTATTCACTACGATATTGTATACCTAGTATGAGCGATTGATTAAAAATATATCAAAATCTTAAGTCTTATATCCTTGGTACTTATGGTAATTACGATTCAAGTCGGTACCCATCAAGAAGTTCCATGTACTGTCCTATGTCGGTTCTAAATGTATTATAGTTCCCTTTGTCTGAGTCAAAGTCTTGTTGACCCGTTCTTGTGCATCCTTACTTATTACAAAATCGTGAGTCTCAATTTGGTTCATCTCCTTCATTAACTTATTCTACTGATTTTGAATTCCATCTTCATTTTTGATTTATTTATGTTATCCATTTCAAAATAGGTGAGAGGCTAGGTGATAAAGTGAATTTCTAATATGCGGCAAAAAAAATTAGTTACGTTTGAAAAAATAAAAACTTCTGAGGCGACACTTGATTACTAGTCCAAATCCAAAATCTTCTTTCCTTTCATACATTTTTAAAAGATTTTATAAGATTTATATTTATCCAAATATATAATTATACCTAAAATATATCTCTTTAAGTATTTTTTTATTATATTGTTTTGAAGAATTTTATAATCACATCGGGTTTTGGTCTCATGTCGTTTTCCTTCTTTCTAAACGTCCTTGATTAACGATGTAGGGAAGACTATCAATTCACTACGGGAAAAAACAACGTTTACAACACAATATAAGAGTTGTAGTACCCCTACGACAACTCCATTTCATGGGTTATGGAAGGGGGGTATTGTAGAAAGTCCAAGTTTTTCTACAATACTTGACGAAGAGTTGTAAATGGTGTTGTGATTCATGGTTCGACAATAGCTTTCCTAAGTTGTGATTCTCTTTCGATTTTTTTTTAAATCCTAACACCACTCTTGTTTGTGTTGTAAGACTATCTTGGACGACACAAGCGGGATATCGTGAAAACATATGTAACAACTATTACTCGTATTATGAATAAGATTTGCACGACTCTTGTATGAGCTGTCGAACTATCTTGGACAACACATAGTTATGTTGTAAAGAAACTATTTCACAATATTTAGCTTGTGTAGTTGAAAACTGGAAGACAACATCTATTAGTATTGTGAATACTCACTGTCACAACACTTCATTGAGTTGTATAACTATCCCAACAACTCGATGATGTAGCAAGATTTTATTTTACAATGATTGTTGTGGGTAGTAGAACTTCTTAACACAACACTTACTAGAAGTTGTGTGCATAAAATTATTTTGAAAAAAAAATTTATAGCTGAAACCAAATTTCCGAAAGCATTTCACATTCATAATTTCATATTAACCTGCCAGTATAACATATTTACATTCATTCAAGACCTGCCACTCAAATTACATTACCTATCTAACTTCAAATCACATTGAATGAAAGTGTGTTGAGCAACGAAAGAAAATAAAATGATAGCATCAGGACCACAAAGAACTAAAACTAAGTCTTGGAAAAAATGTCATAGACCAACCCATCTTGCCATGACTTGTACCAATAATCTTTTCCAATTCCTGCAACCCATATCCATGGCAGAGCACTTAGCTTCTTCTTTCAATTCAGAATCAAACCAGTTTCTTGTCCTTTCTCAACTGAGCATGACTTAAGGGTACATTTTAGCTACAATTTCAGCATCTCAGGCCATTTAGCATTTTCATTCCCAAGTATAACTCTAGCACCATGTACCATTCCCTGCATATCAGCACCATTCTTCTATTTTATTGCAAGGTCCGTTCACAACACCCAACTTGTCCTATAACCACCGTCGACACTACTTATTACTTTGTAACTTAACCTTCAAAGAGAGAACAAAGAGAAGGAAACTCTAGAATTCGACGATGTTTAGTCGCACATTACTATTACAGGTGTGCTCGATTTAATCATCGCTCCAACATCGCAATAAAGATGGAGTTATCAATTCCTGCCCATCAACAGCGCAATAGAGTAAGAACAAAGATGTTAAAAATGGATGATTATCAGATGAGCCAAATTGTAAAACAGGGAAGCAACAATTAAAGTAAACAAGATTCATTCAAATAACTTAGTTTCTGGCGAAGTTTAAAAAATTTGTAAGACTAATCCAGAAAAGAGGCCATCGGAGTTAAGGATTTACCAAAATACATCGATATAAAAGGCCATGTCAGAGTAGAACTCATCAAAACCCAATATTTGATTCTTAAGTACGGGCAACAGTAGGAAGATCTAGCTTCACCAGGAGTGGCACCAGCAGCACCAACAGTACCGGTACGTGCGCCTTGTCCTGGCTTAGATGCATCGTCCTATACATAAAAAAAGAAAATCAAATAAGTAAGAAATCAACACAACAATAATTAGAATATCAACAATTATATAAAATAAACAAACATACTAAACATCTACCAAAAGGCCTGTTTTGACAAACATGATTAGTGGGTGAATGGTGAGATGCAAATAAATAGATAAAGGGTGGCAAGAAACACTAGAACAAGAATACATACGGTAACATCCAGGACTAACAACATTCTACAGTGACTAAACATGTCATGAAGTCATGATCAGGAAAATATATATATATACAAAAATTCACTGAATAAATACCATGTTTCCAATTAACTAACTAACCTGAAGTCTGTCCTTCCTGTCATCTTTACGCTGAGCCACAACAACATAGAGAGGTTTATGCTCGATGATTTTCCCATTCATTTCATTCAGCTGGAACATTAAAGAATGGCATACATAATCTCATTCGTGTAAGCGCCAACAAAACAAGTCAGCAAGCTGACATACAACGAAAAGAAAAATCCACTTACAGCATATGTTGAGGTATCATATCCATTCCATCGGTCTCTCTTGACATCATAATCCAATTCAAAAGTCTCAATTTTTTCATCAGGCGCAATGTACATATTTGTATTTATTGCTCCATTCTTCCGAGGCCTTTCCATGCATGACTTGGCATCATGTGTCATAGATCCACAACTGCATACCAAGAATGACATTTTATTACTATACACAGTCACTTTAGAAACAAAAAGTGACTAAACCTTGATACTATATCAAGTCCTAAATGCCGACCAATGTATCTACATAAATTATAAATTATGTGCTTTCTTTTTTTCCCTCGTACATATTTCCAGGGCCCAGGGCAGCACTCCCTTGTATATAATGGTGTGGGTTAGTAAATCTAAAACATACTAGGAAATTACAAGTTTACAACTTTATGGGTTAAAGTGTAACTCGTGATGCCCAACTCAATTACCCATATAACTAAAACGTATAGAGTTTGTATCTCTCAACAGTTTACAACACCAAAATAGTTATCAGAAAACGAGAGAAAAATAAATGACTTCACACTCACTTTTGGCAAGCGCCTTTCCTGTACTTGTCAGCCTAAAATATCTTTGCACCCCTTTCATACCATTTATCGGTGTAATTCGGATCTTGTTTTCATTTTCGACCATTAATACTACAAAGATGATGCCCAGAGTCATTGTACCGCCATAGTAAAAGTAAGAGATGGGCTCAGACTTGGTGCTAGTGTCAGCAAAATTAAACACATCACCAGATTCGCCATTTCGACCACCAACTGTAGTTGATGTTACATGCCCTGCTTCGGCACCAACACTATCAATTACTTCTAGTTCACTATCCTGAAAACGATAAGTTAAAAGCCATTACATTTCGGACAAAACACAAACAACCACCCTATGCTTACATGTACATAGCTGAAGGAAAAGCAAACGCATCATAAATACCACCACCGTTGCAAACTATCACTTGTTTCCTGTAGACTATCATCCATAAAGAAATTCCAACAACTTACACATAGTCTTATCCCTTATTTTCCATCTAGAATAAAGATATCTACCAAAAAAACATAAAAATACTTACTTTATCGTCATCCTATTCCAATGTCTTATCCCTTATATTCATATCAAGCATATCTCTTCCAAGCCAGTCAACAGAACTCTAGGAGCTCTTGAAGCTGGTAGTTGTCCTGCAATGAAGTTGGGGCATTTGCAGCTGCAGTTCAGTTCATTTTGATTAAACTGGGAAATATGTTCATTTACATCATTCACACAACAAGTTAATACAACATACAATTATTAATAATTCAAGAATTGCATTTGTGAAAGAGAAGAAGTTCATAGATTTACCATGCAAATGATCCTCCAAGGACCCCAACGGCATGAACTCATAAAAAAGAAGTAGGTGGCTTCCTTCAGAACAATAACCAATCAAATCAACTGTATTGGGATGGTGTAAGAGGCTAAGCATGTGAACCTCAGCCAAAAACATTCGACTTGAAGAGCCATTTTCCCTCTTAAGCTGTTTCACCGCAACTACCTTCTCAACCTTTTGCACATTAGCCACACAAATTATCATATAACGAGAGGGTATTTTTAAACCATCAAGATGAAATAACAACCTTAAAAGTGAAGAAGCAAAAAATTTAGCCGTATTGGTATCAAAGATTTGATACAATTCTAAATAAAAAAGACCACAACGATTTCATCGGAAAAAACAAACTTACTCTGAATGGTGGTCTTCATTAATCTCCATGTCTGTAATTAATCGAGAAGAGCAAGCAAAATGATTCATTCTGATGTCTAATCTCTCAAGAACCCAATTTTCTACCAACCTTAATATAATCATGTACTTAATATAATCTTCTTCTCAATGAACTTCTTTCTTCTCCATGAACCCAATTTCAGTTTACATCAAAAACCCTAATTTCAGTTTACGAATTGAAGTTGGTTCGTTTGATTTAGGGTTTGTAAAAGGTGGATCTGAAATATTCGCTTGTTGAATTTCTGTGACTGAGGTTGTGATGATTTTCATCGGAAATTGCAGATGAGATCTAGTGTGGGTCGATTCAATCAGGAGCGCCGAAGAGAGGTGTTCTTCGGGGAGAGGAAGAGAGAGGAAGAAAGTGAGAAAGAGATTGATAATTTTATGTAACTGAGGTTGTGATGATTTTCACCTAATCCACTACCACCATCAAAATCAGGAACAAAGAAAGAAAAAAATATGGTTTGAAAATTGTAATTACCCATCTCTTCTTTCCCTTTCATCAACGTGGTCACAACCACCTTCACTAATTTTGTCAAAATCTTCATACAAAATTGAGAGCGAGAATTGGTGGTAGTTTGAGATTTGTGGGTTAGGGTTTTTTTTTTCTGTTAGGAGGAGGAAGACGAGAGAGTGTAAGGGAGGAGGAAGACGAGAGAAACTGAGGAAGCGAGAAAAAAAAAATGAGCGTTTTGGGTAAAGGGAAATTGGATTTGTAAAGATCCAATGAAATGCATTCATACGGATTATGAAAAATCTATGAAAGGTCAAGATTTAATTTATGATTGTCATACGGATCAACCAATTGTGTTTTCTTTGTGCTTTCTCTTCGTGTTAATACGAACTCATGTTTTCGGTTGAATTATCAACCTTCGACATGAAAAAAAATCCAAAAGAAATATTAATAAATTTATGACATTGTTATCGACATTCTGATTCAAAAAAATCCAAAAAATGTATAAGAATGAATCGGAAAATGAAAAATGAATTCGATAATTGGTGTTTTTCTTTTGTGCTTTTGTGCTTTCTTCAAACGTAAGTGGTATAATGACATACAAACTATGAACCAAGAAGCTTTGTAGATCTCATGACTTCAAACTTATCAGATACATCATTGAAATCGATAAATATGAAGCTCATTAGCGATTTGAATTTCAAATGTGGTATAACGACATACAAACTATGAACTAATAAGTTCCGAGAGGGTTCTGACTTCAAACTTAGCATGATAAATCATCAGAACCGATAAATATGAAACTTAGATGTTGATTCAAACTTCAAATGTAGTATAACGACATACAAACTATGAACCAATAAGTTGCGGGAGGGTTCAGACTTCAAATTTAGCAGGATACATCATCAAAATCGATAAGTATGAAGCTAAGTGTTGATTCGAACTTCCCCGATTTGGTATAACAACATACAAACTATGAACCAATAGGCTTCGGGAGGGTTCTGACTTCAAACTAAGCATTATGCATCATCTAAATCGATAAATATGAAGCTTATGGTTGATTCGAACTTCAGATATGGTATAACGACATACAAACTATGAACCAAGAAGCTTTGGGAGCGCTTCGCACTTCAAACTTATCGTGGATACATCATCAAATCGATAAATATGAAGCTCATTGTCGATTCAATTTCAAATGTGGTATAACGGCATACAAACTATGAACAAATAAGTTCCTTCAGGGTTTCTACTTCAAACTTAGCATGATAAATCATCGAATCGATAAATATGAAAATTAGATGTTGATTCAAACTTCAAATGTAGTATAACGGCATACAAACTATGAACCAAGAAGTTGCGATCGAGGGTTCGACTTCAAACTTAGCGGAGGATATATCATCGTAAATCGATAAATATGAAGCTCAGTGTTGATTCGAACTTCAGATTTGGTATAACGACATACAAACTATGAACCAATAGGCTTCGGGGAGGGTTATGACTTCAAACTAAGAATGATACATCCATAACTTGGCATATTGTATGCATAACTTGGCTCTAAGATCGAATCTTGGCCCTGGTGGACTACTATAAGTCGGAATATTGAAAAGAACGATGAATCCATCCATTTAAAGGTAAGATTCCTTTGGAATATTCCCCAAACTTTAAACAAACACATATTTTGGCATATTTTGTATGCATAACCCCTGTTCTAAGATCGAATCCTGGCTGGGAGTGGACTACTATAAGTCGGAAACTTGGTAAGAACGATGAATCCATCCATTTACTGAGGTAAGATTCCTTTGGAATATTCCCTAAACCTTAAACAAACCATATTATGGCATATTATATCGTGCACTGGCTCCGAGATCGAATCCGACCGTGAATGGACTACTTGAAGCCTGAAAACTTGGTAAGAACGATGAATCCATCCATTTACATGTAAGATTCCTTGAATATTCTCAAAACTTTAAACAAAACCTATTTTGGTATACCGTATGCATAACCTTACTCGAGATTGAAACCTGGCCCGAGTGGACCATTATAAAACTCGTAAGAACGATGAATTCATCCATTTAAGGTGTAAGATTGCTCTAGAATATTCTCCCAAACTTTAAACAAACCCCTGTTTTGGCATATTGTATGCATAACACGGCTCGAGATCGAATCCTGGCCGAGTGGACTATTATAAGTCGGAAACTTTGTATGAACGATGAATCCATCCTATTACAAGTAAGATTCCTTCGGAATTTTCTCCCAAACATTAAATAGACCCTATTTTTTCATATTATATGCAAACCAGGCTCCGAGATCGAAACATGGCGCGAGTTGACTACTCTAAGTCGAAACTTGGTAAGAATGGCGAATCCATCCATTTACATGTAAGATTCCTTTGTAATATTCTATTAAACCTTAAACAAACCCTATTTATGCATATTGTATGCATAACAGCCCCTAGATCGAAACCTGGGCCGTGAGTGGAGTAGTCTAAGTTAAACCGGAGCCAGGGTTTGCATACAGTATGCATACCATGGCTCCGAGATCGAAACCTGGACATGAGTGGACTACTATAAGTCTGAATATTCCTAAGAACGATGAATCCATCCATTTACAGGTAAGATTCCTTCGGAATATTCCCTGAAACATTAAACAAACCATATTCTGGCCTTTTGTATGCATACCATGGCTCCGAGATCGAAACCTCGTCGTGAGTGGACTACTATAAGTCGGAAACCTCGCCGTGAGTGGACTACTGTGAAAATGACCATACTACCCTTATCAGAAATAAGTAAAGTAAATGTTACAGACCGTGAAAATGATCATATTACCCTTATTGGAAAAAAGTGCAATAAATATTATGGAGAATGTGATTTTCACTCCAACCATTATAAGTCGAAAACTTCGTAAGAAGGATGAATCCAACCATATACAAGAAATATTCCTTTGGAATATTCCCCTAAACCTTAAACATATTCGTTTTCATCAACTTTGAGGCATGAACCTGGCTCGAGCTCGAAACCGGGTAAGTGGACTACTATAAGTCGGAAACTTCGTAAGAACCGAAAAATGAAATTTATCGATTTGAACATCACAAAGTTCAAGATTACTAGAGTTGGACCACGGGTTCGAAGATTACTAGAGTTTTTTCAAATTCGGAGTTTCAAGTTTGAAAATGACCATATTACCCTTGATGGAAATAAGTGCAATAAATATTATGGAGACTGCGAAAATCACCAGACTACCCTTATTGGAAATAGGTAAAGTAAATATTATAAAAATGTGAAAATAACCATATTACCCTTAATGGAAATAAGTCTAATAAATATTATGGAGACTGTGAAAAATGACAAGACTACCCTTATCTAAATAGGTAAAGTAAATATTTTAGAATGTGAAAATGACCATATTACCCTTGATGGAAATAAGTGCAATAAACATTATGGAGACTGTGAAAATGACCAGACTACTCTTATCGGAAATAAGTAATTTTCAGAGAAGGCTTCGCGTTGTTTATGCCTCGGTCACCTCAAAGATTATTTTTTTGGCATTACATTTTGTTTTACAACACTTATGAAAGGTTGTCATAAAGTTAGTGTATTAAAGAACCACAAACTTGACAGAACCTGTGATAGTGTAGGATGGTTAGTGGTGTATATTTCCATGCCCGAGGCTCAGGATCGAATCCCCCAACCTCATTTTTTCCAACATTATATATTTTTACTTCAACAACACTTATAAGTGTTGTTATAGGTTTCTATTTAAAAAAATGAAAAAAAAATCAAAACTTGTGAACCGAAAGGATGGTTGATGAGCTAGACTTCCATGCAGTAGGCTCTTGATCGAATCCCAACCTCATTTTTTTCCAACATTATATTTTTTACTTCAACAACACTTATAAGTGTTGTTATAGGTTTCTATTTAAAAAACAATGAAAAAAACCAAAACTGGTGAAGTGAAAGGATGGTTGACGAGATAGAATTCCATTCCGCAGGTTCATGTTCGAATCTCCCCTCTAACATATTTTTCATTATCATATTTTTTTGTTCTTCAACAACATTTGTGAGAGTTGTGATAGGATATGTCACTACACTAATAAAACAGAGTTGTTATAGCTAAATGTCGTCACAAACTTTTTTCCTAAAGAGTTGTCGTTTGTTTTCTTAGCGCAACCCCTTGGTCCTAAGTGTTGGTAGTGATGATATACGACAACGCTTCCTTTGAAATCAGTTGTAAAAGATAGGACTTTCTACAATGTTTAGAAAAGCGTTTTAAAATCCCAGTTGTAGATGTATATTTTTCCCGTAGTGGTAGTTAAAGCAACAGATTTAATGAATACAGTGCAAAAACTTGTTATTGCAGGAGAAGATAATTTTTGTCAGGCTGACATAAGAGAGGAAATATCAAAATACTTCTTCAATTTGTTTCAAGAAGAGCACAAATTCAGACCTCAGATGAATGAAAAAATTTTACTAAGATTTCTCTAGATGAAAGCATATGGGTGGAAAGACCGATTGAAGAAGGAGAAATTTGGTTAGTAATCCAAGAATTGCAAGAACAATAAATCTCAGGGCATTGGATATAATATGGAATTCTACAAGCAACATGGGAAGTAATAAAAAGGATTTCATGGCGATCATTAGAATTTGAAGAGCAACAAAAAATTGATTGAGGGTAAACCGCTCCTTCATATGCTTGATTCCAAAAAGGATCGAATAGGAAGGCCACAATATTTTAGACCTATCAGCCTTGTGAGCATCATTTACAAGGTGATATCTAAAACTCTCACCCAAAGATTTAAATCTGTTTCCCCTAAACTGATCTTAGAAAATCAAGGAGCCATTCTTTGATAAACAAATTTGGATAGCATATTAATAGCGGAGAACTAGTTGATTCAAGACTCAAAAAGAAAGAACCGGAATCATATGCAAGTTTCTTTTACATTCAAAAAAGCCTTTGAAAATGTTAGTTGGCACACTATAAGTCGGGTTTTGTGACTCGTGCTTTGGCTCTAAGTGGATAAATTGGATAGAATGGTGCATTTCAATAGAAGGCTCAACTTTTGTCATGAATGGATCTTCTTCCACTTTCAAAATTCAAACCACAAAAGGGTCTACGACAAATGGAATCTCTTTCACCATTCCTCTTCATTTTTGTGGCAGACATTTTCACAAAATTAATGAACAATGCTGTGAATCTTAATATGATTTCTAGGTTTTCGCAATTCTATCAAGGTCTCTCACCTCCAATTTGCAAACATGATACTCTAGTTTTTTTGGATGCCAAAGAAGAAGAAGTCAAAACCTTGTCCTCATTCTTCAAATCTTTGAAGCAATTACATGGTTGAAAGTGTCAATTTCATCAAGAGTGCTATTATCAGTATTGGTGCGTATAACAAAGTTGAAGAAATTGCAGATATTCCGAATCTGAGTTGAAAACTTTCTCCCAAATATCCGGGGTATTCCAATTGGTGCAAGTACTGTGAAAACACATCTATTTGGGATGTCATTATTGAGAAATTCTTGAAGAAACTGGCTCCATGGAAGAGGAGATTTTTCAACAAAGCAGGCAGAGTGGTTCTCAAAGCTACCACAAAGTCAAGCTTTTACCAATTTATTTTATGTCAATATTCCCAATGCCTGGTGAGTGTGGAGAACAAACTAGATCATATTATGAGAAATTTTTTCTGGGCTCTTCAACGGATTCAAGGAAAATAAATTGATTGCTTGGCATAGGATCTGAAACCAAAGCAAATGGGTGGCTTGGGAATAAGGAATCTCAGACTCCAAACAAAGTGCTTCTCTCAAATGGATTTGAGATATCTAAAAGAAAACAACTTTTGTGGAGAAGAATTATTCAAGAGAAGATGAGTGCAAAAAAGCACATCTATGGGTGAAGGATTCTAACAAACCACAAGGAAGAGGATTGTGGAGGAATTCAAACATAAATTTGTGGTGGAAAATTTGTCAGTCACACATATTTGAAAAGGGGATGCGGTTATGTTCGTGGAAAAATGGCTCGATGAAACACCAGAAACAAATTCCCAGTAACATCTACAAACTCTCTACCTCGAGAAGAATGCGGATGTATTGGAAGTCACTGTAAATAATGCTTGGAACCTAAAGTTCAAAATAAATATGAATCAAGTAGAGATGAGATTTGAAATGTTAGCTATGCATACATATTGGAAATCCTCACCGCTTTTGATGAAAATGCGAAGATGAGGTTCTTCCGTGACCTTGGCAGATGGTTTTGATGCAGAACTTGCTACAACGGTATGATTCAACAGCTTCCAGCAGATCCTTGTACTTCCAGTCAATTGCATTTGGAGAAATTTTTGTTCCACCCAAAGTACGTATGCTAATGTGGTCGGTGCTGGAACGCTATTGCAACGGGAGATAACCTCCATTATAGAGGCTGCACTCTACAAAAATCCCATATGTTCTCTTTGCAACCGGCTACTAGAAACAAATAACCATCTACTGCAAAGCATTGTGAGTTTACTCATACAATTTGGTATTATTTCATTTGGGGTTACAATGTCGATAGGCTCGGAAGGTTCCTTATTGGTCTCCTAGAAGCATGGAAGCCAAGAAGGGGAAGGCACGGGGGAAGAAAAATTTGGCATCTTATTCCTTTTGCAATTGCGTGGGCTATTTGGAATGAGAGGAACATGAGAGTCATGGCTCCCTATAAAAGACCAAAAACTACAATGAAGTTATCAATGAAGTTAAGTTTGCTAATCTTTCATATGGGGCTCAAAACAAAATTGTTTTGGAAACTACAAGTTTAGAGATCTAATTACTCATTGGAAGGTTATGATAGATAGAATGTAACCGTTGGGCTCAAAATGGGGGCAATTTTGCCTTGTTACATTTTTTTTCTATAAACTCAACCTTTCTCCTCAAAAAAAAAAGAAAAAGCAACAGATTTAATCGGAAGAAACGAGAGAATGTGATGGATTAAGGGTTCCGGTAAATCACTAATCCAATCCCTTCCTACACCCATTATAATGTTTTCGTTTCTGAGAAATTGAACTATTTGAGAGTTTAGGGTTTTCTTTTTCTAGTTTCCATTAGAGAGTTTAAGGTTTTATTTTCCTAAAAGAGAGAATTAGGGGAGTAAATTGCGAGTGCTTTGGAATAAGTCCGGTGAGAAAGGATTATTTTCGTTATTTCGTACCAAACTTACATTATGCCAAATGGTTGTCTTCTTTGTAAACGGGTTGCTGAAACAGTTCACATTTGTTATCCAGGTAGGGTGTTAATTGGGTGGGTATTTGGTTTTTTCAAACACTAATATCCACCATGTCCATGTGGGAATGGTTAAAGAAAGGAAAATGTTTCCTCCGTTTGCAATTTGGTGGAATATCTGGCTCCAGAGAAAAAGACCGCTGTAAAGAATACCATGTTTCGTTGGGCTTCAACGGCAAAAAAAAAGTGTCTCTTCCCTTGTGAAAAATAGACGGTCCAAAACCAAAACCAAAACCCTAAATCACTAAAATACTCTTCTGAAATCTTTTATTGGTAATGTCTGTTTCGTTTCTTCTTAGATCAGCAAGATCTGCTCTGAAATGTAATGATTTAGCTTCCAGACGTGTAAGCTTCTGTTTACTTTACCTCCTCTGATTTGTTTATTAATTTTTGTTGAAAGTGTTCGACTCTTTGATTTTAACAACTCTTTAAGTGAATGTATGTTTTGCGTTTTCCGTTTGGATTTTTTATTTAGATGTCGAAAAATATCATGAATTTGTTTGATTTTTTTTTTTTTGTCAGTGACTTGGTTACGTATGATAGTGTTTGTTTATACACTTGAATGATAAGGTTTTGGTTAGTGAAGTTTCTATCTAATAGGTTGATCAATAATATTGTAGTGAAAGCATGGCTAAATTATCAAAATCATCAATTAATGTTTTTAGATTCATGATTGAGTATTGTATTGAAATCATGACTAGATATGTTGTATGCTACTGTTTGTTCATACTTGTTGCAATTGTTCTTGTTTGATTTAGGGTCTTTTGAACCTTGTAGTGATAAGGTTTTTGGTTATTGAAGTTTATATGGAATACTATTTCCCTATGTGATATTGTTTTTTGTTTTGATCAGGTGATATTGTCAGTTGTACTGAAAACATGACTAGATTATGAAAGTTATCATCAATTTTATGTTAGATTGATGAATGTATCCCAGAGGGATTTTTGTTTTTTAGATGTTGAAAGTATTATCAGTTTGTTTGCTTATTACTTGTTTGGAGATGCTAATTCTTGGTAAAAAAATAGAGATTTTCTTTACTTGTGGTGCTGTTTTGGTTTGATTTTGGGTCCTTGTGGGTACTGTTTGCATGTTGTACATATATTGATGTTCGTTAGTGAAGTTCGTATGGAATAGTAATTGCTTATGTGATATTGTCAGATGCAATTGTAGTAAAGGCATGATTTTTTTTGTTTTTAGATCGATGAATTTATGTATGTAATAGATTAATATGTTAATGCGAATGAGGAAGCTGTTGGAATATTACAAGATATGCGGAAGACTTAGTCTGGTAGTCTTGTATTCTAGCTGGATATGCCTAGTCAAATATCTATAGTTCGTTGCTTTTTTTTATAAACTAGGCATAGGTCCATCCTGCCTCCTGGCAGCGTAGCCACCGGCTTACTCCCCACTAAGCAAACTCGGCCCCATGAACCCCACAGTAAAATTAGTATAGTTACATGAGTACTTCAATGTTTAAGCGGAGACTCGAACTCCAGTGTAATTACACGAGTACTCCAATGTTTGAGCGGAGACTCGAACTCCTGACCTCCTCCTTGAGAGTCAGGGCTCGGGCCATCAGGGCAACTTGAGATGGTTTCGTTGCTTATCTTTAGGTTTACAATTTACTGTTTATCTATCTTCTTATATAAATAGGAATCATTGTAAGTGTTAAACCTATCCCAGTACACTAAGTCTGAGATCAATCTAGTTCATCCTACGGGGTTCTGTCAGTGGATGTATGCGTTAGTGCCGAACCACTTTAATTACTGTGTTCTTTGATTTCATTGTTTTCTCTAATCGATGATCCGACTCAATGACACCCTTATTAGAAGCAAATCATTTAGCATGATATTGGATCATTTTTGGTTGTTATTCCTTGCCATTTCTTGTTATTATTTGGATATTAATTTCCTTTTGCTATGCAGCTGCCTGCAACTGGTGCAACAACATGGACTGCTTCACCATTAAGTCAGAGATTGGGGAGCACGGTCAGACTAATCAGGTTTGTGCGGTGGTTTGGTTTATGTCTTTGAGTGATGAATTGATTCATTGTTGTCAACTGCTTTTGCTCGTTACTATTTCGGTTTGTGTGTTGGGTTGTTAAAAAATATGATAATTTGTTTACTTGTTGTGACTTGGGTTCTTTAACTAAATGTTGTTTTTATCTTCAGCGCGAAACCTCTTGCTAAAGATAGTAATGATGATACTGATTTTCAACTGGAACTTGCAAAGCAACGTGAAGGTAAAAGCTACATATTAAGATGTGTGAAGCTTAATTTGTTTTCTCCCTTCGCGACTTTTCCTCATCTTACTCCTGGAATCTCACATATGATCATTAAACAGCTCTAGAGGTAACAGATGATATTGTGAATTCTGAGGCTAAACTCCATGCTCTGTTTTTGACGTGGCTCTCATATAACGAACACCATTTTGATGTGGAAGATGAAAAAGCTTTTAAGGAGAGGTTTGAAATTTTTAAGAACACCGCTAGGTTTGTCAACCAACATAACAAAAGTGGCTCTTCCTCCACTTGTGAATTAAACCAGTATGCCGATATGACTCACGAGGAGTATGCATTTTGGAAGTGGAAGGTTTATCCGAAGAAAGAAAAACCAGGTTATATCTGGTATATAGCCGTGTAATTAACTATCTTGATAAGAAAGCTAATAAACAAATTATTTTGATTTTATGGTGCTGTTGGACATGAAAGTAGTAATGCTATTGCTAATAAATTATCAGGACTTCAAATGGAACAAATTATCGAGTTCAAACTTGTTTGAATCTTAGCAAAGCAGGTATGGTTGCAGTCATTACTTGATGCGGACAATGGAAAAATAACAAGCCTTTAACATTGAAAATCTTAAAGGAAAATATACTAGGGGCTAGAAAACTTAACAACACAATCAGATGATGCCCATGAAAACGCCAGTAACTGCTCGAGAATTTTACCATTAGCTTCTTCTACTTCCTCAACTGTAGGTTTCTTCTTGTTCAGATATTCCAAATGTTGTGATGATGATGGAAATTTGAATAGAAATTAAGTTAGTTACAACCAACTTGTCAAGGGTTGTGTCTATTCATATAAACCCTTTCAAGGGATGTGTCTCTCCACTAAGGGATGTGACTTTTCATGAAAGGACTTCTCCAAAAGTCACATATAAACCTATATAAAACCCACATATTCTCCATTTCAAGGATATATTTTTAGAGTCATAAAACTAGTACTAGAAATTTAAGAGTTTGCATGTGTCTTCAAGAGTTAAAGAAGAGTTTGTGTTACATCCATTCGCGTTCGCTGTTCGGTGTTATCAAAGTGCTGCGAAAAACATCGAGGTATTATTGAATGTTGGAGACATGTGCCGCTAAATCTGTAACAACATTATATACAGGGCATCAAATGTCTTAAGCAAAGAGATTACTCGCCTCAATACACCCAAGTAAGTCTGTTTAAGTTTTGTGATTGATCATCTATTTCCTATCACTCTTTTCTTGTTTTGTTGGTATTACGAGACGTAATACATAAATGAGAACCGTGTTACAAAGAGTTGTAACGGATCGGTGGATAATATAAGAGTTGTATTATTGGAGAATCGGTAACAAAGAGATTTATCCAACAATCTTAAGACATTTTAGTGTTGTATTTTTCGTTACTGATTTTAGTGCTTTACCGAAAGCAAGGAACAGTCGTAGAGTTTGGCGTGCACTGCACATGCTGTAAAATAACGGCCAGTCTCGACTAAGTTATTAGAGTACGCAATGAGAGACATCTTACTGTTACGGGTTCCATGTACATTTCATATGTCGATGTATGAATTTTGGTCGTGTCTGGGTAAATCTTTTTCTGTTTTCTCTTGTCACTGTTTAATTGTTATTTCCAATCAGACCAATTTCATGGAATAAAGTGTCTTTCAGACAGGGAGGTTTTCCTAAATATTCCAATGGTTCTCACTGATTTTTGGTGAATTAACCCATACGTGGGTTATGTGTACAGTAATTTCAATCATGAAATCTGGAAAGTCATGATCTATTTTGAATTTCAATAGATAATTAACGTTTTGTCGCATGAACCATTATTTTGGTTGATAATGGTTTCACGACATAAATGGAGTATCCAACTGTGAGCACCTATAAAAGGTTAGGGAATCAAGATTGTGAACAGTCACAATTCTTGAAGGAGCGGACTGTAAATGTCAACCATTTGTCCGAAATTTCGAGAGATGTGTCTTTCCATCGAAGCACTAATGGTCTTGGTGCAAGGTGGAAAAGTCCCAAGGAAGTTTTTTTCCAAACGTCGTAATCTACAGTTGGAAGAATTTAAATTTTGAAATTCAAATATGAACCCATGTTCATTGATACACCATGACCGTTCGTTCAAGTTTGGTTCAAACTTGAATTTTTGTTTAGCACCCCTTTTGAGAAAAGGTTACAGCAACCTGGTGTGAAGAGATACTTTTCTCTAATAGCCTGTAACTACTGAAGTTTCTGAGGGAGAAACAGAAGTGGAGCGAAATTAATTTCTCTACTAAATTTGGTTTCAACATCTTTGGAAAATTGTTGCGATCAACGATAGAAAAACCAAATAAATGAAAGTGTGTCTCTGGCCTGTTTCGTTGGGTTCGGGGGTTATTAATTCAAGTTTGGTTGTGCAGACTTGGGATGTATCCTCTCGGATATAAAAGTATGGTTCCACTTTGCAGTAGGTCGGACCCGGTACATAACATACTATATGTCAAGTACTGCTGTTTAGGAGATGCCTACGTACAATCTCTCCTAAATGTGGGGGTTTTGACTACCCTCGTTGTTCGATCAAAGGGAACTCTTAATCGCTGGAACGGTTGTTACAGTGGGCCAAATGGGATATGCCCCATTTCATACGAGGAAAACAAAGTATATGAATGAGTACTTGTACTCTTCATTGTGTTTGTACTGTAACCATGTCAGTACACAAAATTTTGGTGTTGAATAGATTTGAAATGCGATCTTGTAACGTCATTGTTTCAAAGACAAAGGTAATTCCAGTGTTGTCAAACGTCAGTGGTTCTTCTATTTCAAAATTACTCCGGTTGGAGTAATATTCTCCTTCTGTTAGTTATTCGTTAACGTCTTTATGAATAACTACCAATGATAGAGATGTATGCGTCGGACCACGTGAAAGAATTGTGAATTTCATGTCCGTAGGAAGACATGAATGAAGTCTCTTAGACGGACATGAATGGAGTCTCTTAGACACTTGAATAGTAACTCCTTGAAGGGACGCGTAGGACTTATAAATGACTACTCATGTTGGGTGTTTGAAACTTATACTCAGTTTGAATCTCCCGTTCTCTTTACTTGGTGTTTGACAACGCTGTAGATATTTTGGTCTATCTCCAACTGGAGATGAATTTGGATAAATCCTTTTTAACCGTGTATACAAGACATTCTGATGATTGTCCACACCAAATTTCAGATTTTTTTGGAGTAGTGGAAGTATCTTTACAAAATAGTGTCACGTTTCTTCGAATTTTCTGAAGAGCAGGAAATCAGTTCTGCCCCAGAATGATTTTCCAATACTTGCTGTTGCTCTTTTGAATTTGGGTAAGAAAAGAAAGTTGTAGACCAGGATTTCATCTTGATTACACATTCGGATCATTTGGAGTCAAGATGAGAAGATACAACAATTCCAGAATTGTTGTGCGTGACTATCAAAAGATGCATGTCTCTTCAACAAAGTGACTAATTGTTGCTAAGTTGAAATAAGACTCATTAAGGACGAATAATGATTTTCTAAATCCTAGTGGATACCTAGGATTTGTGGGGGTCATGCTGGTTCAAAACTATGGTTTACACTATGAAACGAGTGCAAAAGGAGTGCTGCTACTCACTGGATTTATATGATGAACACCATAGAAATGTGGGGTGGTTGTCATTTAACAAGATGGTTATAATGTCAAATTCATCAAATGGTTATTCAGAGAGCACTTCTAGTACTAAGAAACGAGTGTACACGGCATATGTCTATTGAATCTTATAAAGTGACATATGTACGGTATACAAAGTTGAAGGTTGGATGAAATTTGCACTTTGGTGTGACACCTATCGTTTTGAGTGGAAATATCACAGAAGTGTAAAAATTTGACAACGTCCAAGGAAATTAGAATACCTTCGAATTGTGGGGGTACGTCGTTCAGACCAACATCCTTGTCGTAGCCAATTACCTAACAAGGAATCCTTTTATGAATTATGGAAAGAGATTAGAAAAATGTCTCTTCATATCCAGGAAAATGTAGCGAGTACAAAGTCGGCCCTTGCGGCATAGTAAGTATTTGCCTAATGTATCCTAGTTGCATATGGTTGTAACTAGCAAAGTGAATTAAGTAAATACAAGGGTGATTTAAAGTCGGATTAGAAATAAGAGCAACTTTGGAATTTCCTTGAGTATATACTAATGTCCAAAGTATATGTATGCTAGAAATAGATTGTTGATCAAACAATTATTTTGGAAGAAACACATAGTTTTGAGATTATGGTATGTCTCGATAAGTAGATCATGATATAGTTACCATAAAGCAATTGCTCTCAAATGCGGATCGAAAAAATAGTGTATGTGAATTGTATCTAGTCGTGCAAATGATACGAATTCTAGAAAAGCGTATAATTAAAATCATCGATGGAAATGGGAGGTCATATAGAGTAGTATTTATAGCGGACACCCAACCTAGCGATTGGAGATCCCATGGTTATCTAGGTTCAAAAAGGACAACCAAGTTATAAATTTATACTCACCAGAAACACCGTGAGAGTTTACTCTCTTTCCCATTTCTATGATGAAAGCTTGATGTTTTCTCAAGTGAGAGGTTGAGATTTTCTCATAATGATTCCTATGGCATAGTTTGACTAAGAAAAGTATGGCAGGATACTTTCAAATAGGAGATCACCTATATGAGTGTGAAGTGGTGCCGCTTCTATGATAACTATAAGCACTACACCAAATCTAAGTTTTTTGTAACAATGAGTTTGCTAACTAACTTTATTTTAGTAACTCAAATGATCCATCATAGATTAAGTAACAGTTAAAAAGAGTTAGAAAATTACAAAATAGTTACTATAATTAGGAATTAACTCAAAATCACTAAATAACTATTCCAAAGTGTGAGATTATGAGTTATATATATCTAACACTCTTCTACTAAATAACTAATGCAACTATATCTACCCAAAATTCAAGTACACCAAAAAATCAACACAACCTTTATAATTGTTTATCATTTTGATTAGTAACACACTTATACAAACCTAACGCATTGACTAATTTTTAAAATTTGAAAAACCAAAATAAGATTTAATTTTTTTATATCATTTATTTGGAACCAATTAATGGTTCTAGAACCCTGGAATAGCTTAAATCCCTAACCAAATGATATTCAGGAACCAAATCTAAGTTTCAAAACCAAAACCAATCAATATTTGGGTGCCTTTACAAAGAAAAACCCGGTGATAACGATTTCAAAGGAAACCAGATCCAAAACTCGAGCTCAAAAAAAAAAAAAAAACCACTTCAAGATTTACTTTGGAAATCAATGAAAGAACCAGATTCAATCTCGATCAATTTTTCCCTATGGTCTTGATTCCGCGTATTGATCTAATCCGTTTTACCATTGATTTTGTGTTATCTCTTGACCGAGCATGATAAGGTACAATTTCTTCTCCTTCTTCTTTGATCGTAGCTCTACAGTTCTAATTCATCATCGTTCTAATTGATTAAATAAAATACCCATCGTCATCATATGATTGATTTCTCTTTGTTTCTTCAATTTCATCAATTTGCAGGAACTTGAAGAGAAATAACACAAAGACGAGTTTCATCTACAAAATTTATAATGATTCTCTTCTTTTTCTTGACTCATTCATTTTTTCGGTATGATTCTCTTCTTCTCTCCGATTAATCTTATTACTTTTTTCAATTATGAACCTAGGGCTTAAACGAGATTTTTAAAATTGGGTTTAAATTGGGGGTTTACATTTGTCCGTTAAATTGATTAATTGAGGGTTAATTTTGTTTCTTAGTTTTAGCAGTAGACCTTGAGGATTAATGTTTGTTTCATAATTTTAGCAGTTTTAGCCCATGGTTGGTTATTTGTGATGTAGTTTATAATGATTTCTTCTTGGTTTATGATGGATTAATGCTTAATTCTTATTTTGAAAGAGCGTTTCGATATGTTTTATGCACTCAAACTGTTTAAAGTCCAAAAACTTACAATAACGATAAAATCTGTGTGAAAGAACAAGTTAAAAGTTATCTAAGAGTTGATGAAGACAAAGTTAGGTGCCCCCTTTGCAAGCCAAAACCGTGTAAAGTTTGTAGGGCCAGATTGTGTTAGTCCGACTTTTTGCGTTATCATGAACCGTAAGACTTAAAGTCGGTAAAAATGATTAACCCATCGAGAGAAATGCCAAGATTTTCACTGAAGAAAATTGTAGTTGATCTGTTGGTGTAGATCTTCTCTAAAAATTAGATTGACAATATTATTATACAGGTTCACATTTATGAATTTAAACGAACATCATTAGGTGAGTAGACTCTCACCTAATGAGTGTGATGATCAAGCGTTGTATTTTACTCGAGAAACACTCAATTCAATCTTATTATTGTATTTTCTTTGAAAGTTTATCTTGCTATTCAATTGTTATTTGGTTTATGAGCATTACTTGTACATTTGCGATCAAGTGGTGGTGTCAATACGATTGAGTTGAGTGTTTTGTGTAACGAAGCGGTGCTCATCGACATTCCTTCACACATTTGTTGCACTTAATCATTCCTTTCGTTTACATGTAAGTAATGGCTTGGTAGCGTTTCGTTATTGTTGACTATTTTGAGTGCCTCCTGTTCACTTCTTTTGTTATCGTGGTTCAACTTTTCTATCTCTTTAATTGTGCTTTTCCCTCTACCTTTCATATCCTCACAGAGATTTCAGGAAGATCATGGTGTGACATCTGAGACAACTAGAGATTTGCTTGAAAACGGAACAGGTATACTTCTTTTGTGAAATAAGAATTATCACAACCACAAGCCACCACCACTTCCAAGGTATTTCTTTCATATGTTAAATCGATCAAGTAACCGATTAGCAAAAATTAAAATCAAATTGATGCAAACCTATGAGGCTTCGCTTCATATGCGTTCTCAAACAAGTTTGTTTCATAAACTTTTAAATGTGAACAAGAAAATCGCAACAGTTTACCATCTTGGGTGTGTTTCAAATCATGGAACAAACTATTGTCTCATGTCGGCTTCCTAGACTTTCTTCAAATGTATGTGTTCTTAGAATATACGGGGAAGAACTTCGTATACTTTACGATGAACAACGTTTTTCTGGTTTATGGGCTGTATGTTTAATGTGTAGCTTATTACTACTTGCACTTTGCTTAGATATTGATTACATTTCAAGTCTTTGAACTTCGAGACTTTAATGCTTTCTTTCACAACAAGATGAGATGCTAATGTGGTGAATTTAATTTTCAGATCTGGGAGAAGTGGATAAGTCTTGGATGTTTGAGAATAATAGGTTTGGTAAAGTATCTAGAGATGGGGTAAAATTTTTCATTCAATATGCATCTACATATGGTCCTGGAAAACCCTTTGTCCTTGCCCATGTTCTAGATGTCTAAATGGGGTCGTCCTGGATATTAAGGAAGTGCAACAGCATTTATGCTTAGTATGGTATCGACAAGTCGTATATCACTTGGGTCTTTCATAAAAGCAGCCGATTATCTTTGTAATGAGTCGTCCGGAGAGAGTGTGTCTAATGAGCAAGTTAGAGAAGATGTATTTCGGATTTGACTCCTTTATTGATCTTGCATTTGAATTTCATGGAAGGAATGGTGGTGGTGTTTTCACCGATGATTCCAACGGGACACATGATGATAATGAGGAACCATTTGAGTTTGAACCGGATGCACAAAAGCAAATAGTAAAAAAAGATTATCATGGGTGAAGCATTGTATCCTACTTGTGAAGGCAAAGTCAAGACACCTCGTGATCGTGGAGCTGCAAAATATAAAGAAAAAAGTTTGGAATATCGAGGTAATTGTGTGACCAAATTGTTGGAAATGATAAAAGGGTGGTTACAAAAGAAAACACGTTGCCAAGAGATATATACGGAGATGAAGTCGATTATGTTAGATGCAGGTATGAAATGTAAGGCTATTTATGCATGCCCAAATCATTGTATTTTATATTATAAGGAGCATGAATATGCAACAAGCTGTCCGCAATGTAAAGAACCAAGATATAAGGTCAAACAAGGGAAATTTGGGCCAAAAAAGACAAAGGAACCTGCTTATTTAGTCTTGAGACACTTTCCGTTGGAGAAAGACTTAAGAGGTATTATAGTACACCTTGGATATCTCAAGAAATGACATGGCATGATCGAGTGAAGTTTCTAGTGAGTACATGCGTCATCCGATAGATTCACATCGGTGGGCTTTAGTGAAAAAGAAATTTCGAGTTTGCAAAGGAGGAAGAAATGTGTGGTTTGGAATTGCAACGATGGGTTCAATCGCATGGTATGCACTTTAATTTGGAGTTGTTGGCCTGTGATCTTGGTGATGTATAATCTTCCTCCTTCATTGTGCATGAAATCGGAGTTTCAAATAATGTCGTTGTTGATCCCAGGGAGAAAGTCGTCGGACAAGACATAGATGTGTTTCTACCACCACTAGTAGATGAACGAAGGACTTTTGGGAGAATGGAATGAAAGTTTATGATGCCCACAGAAAAGGAATATTTTCTACTTAGAGCTTGGCTAATGTGGGGATTCATGACTCGCCAAAGCTACAAGGTGTTTTGTCCGGATGTACAACTCATGGTTATTTTGCTTGTGTTTGTTGTCTTGAAAAGACAAGAAGTGTCCATTTGCCTTATGGTAATAAGGAGGTTTATCCTAATTATAGGATATTCGTTAAGGCTGGCCATCCATTTAGAAAAAGGGTGGGCGGTTGGATCTAATACTGAGATGAGTTTAACTTTGCTCCCAGAAGCGATTAATCGGAGAGGAGTCACTAGAAAAATTAGCTCTTGTGGAGTACACACTGTAATTTAGTAAAGAGAAAATCGAAAGATAAAGAGATCTGATCCCTAATGACAATGTTGAAGTTAATCAAATCACCGGTGCATTCTACAAGAAGTGTATTTGGTGGGATCTTGAAGTTTATCGTATGCTCTATTTGCGGCATTGTGTTGATGTAATGCACCCGAAAAAAATGTTATGGAACACATAATGGAGACAATCTTCACCATAATAATAAGTCTATGAATTCATGGAATGCAGGAAGAGTTAAAGAAGCTAGGTCTCCTAATGTGGATAGTGGACTACAAAAAAAAATATTCTTGGAGGCCGATGTAAAACCATCACCTATGTTTGTTCCGAGCAAGCAAGAAAAGTCTGATTTCTGCAAGATTCTTAAAGACCTAAAACTTCCTATTTGGTTTCGTCGAACAACATTAGCAATAATGTTAATATGAAAATCACGCATGATTATTAGTAGCTTAAAATCACACGATTATCATGTTATTATGATGTATTTGCTGATCTCTAGTTCTACTTCTTGACATGCTTTTCCTTAAATCCTTATCATGTTAAAGAGTCATGAATGATTTTCCTCAGCACACTTCACCAAATCAGCTTGTATTTAATTTTGTGTTCTAAAGTATTATGTAGAAAGTGATCTGAAAAGGCTCGATTCATGGTTGCAGTGAGGCAATGTGTATGCTTGAGAAGTACTTTCCGGCTTCCTTTTTGATATAAGTGTCCATAATATGGTTCATTTGGAAGATGAGGCTTTGATTTGTGGACCCAAAAAAGTTTAGGTGGATGTATCCTTTTGAAAGGTGAATTCTTCATTTAGTTATGTGGTGTTGATTATTAGGTATATACCTAATCTTTGATTTTGTTGATATATACATGTGCAACTGAAACAGGCAATGAAGGAATTTGCAAAAAACATACCAAATAACAAAAAGATACATTGAAGGGTCTATTTCAATGTCCTGTCTTGTACAAGAGTCTGTTATAGGTGCGATGGAGTGCATGCCAAATGCAAGTGATGGAAATCACAAAGCTACTTGGGAAGCCTTTTTAAGACCAGATTCGGTTGATGATGTGGGTCCTATGCTTAAAGATATAGAGGTGATTCTAACCAACGTACAATTTGTACAAATCGTAGGTGGGTACTCTTTCGATTAAACCCTCCGGGTCTTGACGCCCTATTATAGGTATGTTTTTTTTGGTGATCTGTATATTTTTCTTCAAATTCATTAATGAGAAGTAAACAAAATGTTGCGCTTGAATATCGATATGGTTAACGCTATTTGTAGGGAGTTCAGTGACACCTATTACCCATCCTAGATTCTCTTGGTAAGGAGGTCACGATCGATGAGGTAGAAACACAAACAAAGTTCATTCCATGGTTGGTTGAAAAGGTATAACTTCTATGTATATTGTTTAGATTATGTTGATATGGAAATCTTAGTTTTAATTTAATGTTTGGTTGATTGTTATTTTCATTTTGTATAGCTATTGCAAGAAGAAAAACAAATTCTGTTTTGTGGAGATTGGCACAAGGTCTGTTGGAGCGACAGTATGTAAAATATCGCGTAAATGGTTTTGTGTTTTCTCCTAGATCTTATGAAGAAGACCATGATACCCAAGATAGTGGTGTGCTGCGTAGAGGCATACACCACGTTTAGGAGGAACAAAGGTGATACATCTCCAAACTCACCTATCAAAGTGGTATGGAGTGATTAACCAAATCCTAGAATTGGACTATACCACTTTTCACGAGATCGTGTTCTCTGTGGATTTGGGTGAAGGTAGGCGGTGGAATCAAAATTTGTCCGATTCCAATCTGGTCTTGGTAAAGTTGAAAAGATGAGAAGTTCCAAAAATATATGACGAGCCAACAATTCTAGTTGAAGAGGCAAGCCAAGTTTTCTACTCCAAAGATTTGAAAAGCTCCGATCAATGGGTTGTTATTCCTTCACCAAAGGGGTTAACGATAAAGGTAGACGATCTTGAGAAGCCTAGTCCCGACAGCTTTCCAAAATGTTCTTGTTGATGAACCCTATTTGGATTGTTTGCTCAATGTTTATGGTTCCAAGAGGCCAAGAATGGTGCGAGAAGATGAGAATAGCCAATTGTATGTATTCTTGTAATTATGTATTTTTAACATATGAATAAATTGTTTTGTATATGAAAACAAAGTCCTAGAAACATGGAAAATGGAGTTCTTTCATGATGGTCATATCCTTCACGAAAAAACTAGTCTTAAGTCGATAAGTTTATAAAAATAGGTAACACTTTCTCCAAAACCATCCATTTCCATCATTGTTCTTGATTTGCGAGGGCGACTTGAGCTTGGTTTCTTCGGAACTCAAGTTGCGATAATATCTTACGGGGCTACACAAAGGTGACATTCTCATCTGCAACCTCCTGAATTTGTAGGGAGAAGGCCTTGCTTGAATTTGTAGTAGCTATGCTCTGATTCAATCAATCAAAACCACCACCGTCCCATCTTGGAATGCTTGTGAGATTTTCAAGAGCCATCCCAGGCTCTCACCTTGAAGTGATAAAGAATCGTAGGCATTTACCTCAAGAAGAAAAGATTGAAGATTTTATTTCTCACATCATAAGAAATGCTCGTCAAACTTATTTTCTTCCTCACATTAGATGAACTTGAAAAAATTAAACAGACAATTCAATTCCCAATTTCCTCAATGTTTCACATTTTTGAGTATACAATTTTAACAGGCATGAATGATGAATCTTTGTATGACTACAATTGCAAGTCTGTTTAGTCAACTACTTAACATGTACTTACATTACATAGTTCTTAATATTTTTGATTTTGTGCAATTACTTCAATTTCCTCAAATTTACGTTTTACAAATCGATTCCCAAATAGAAATTAGATTGACCTTGTCATATATTCACGCGTGTCGAAGCTCGGGTCCAAATCCAGTGATCTTTGAACCCCGAAATGTTGAAATCCAATATCTCCAGTTCACCATAATCGAATCTTCCAAATCCGATGATCTTTGAACGAAATGTTGAAATCCGATATATTTGGTCTCCAGTTCACCGTAATCCTCGGGTCCAAATCCGGTGATCTTTGAACCAAATGTTGAAATCCGATATATTTGGTCTCCAGTTCACCAATCGTCCCAAATCCGGTGATCTTTGAACCCGAGATGTTGAAATCCGATATATTTGGTCTCCAGTTCACCGTAATCGAGAAGCTCGGGTCCAAATCCGTGATCTTTGAACCAAATGTTGAAATCCGATATATTTGGTCTCAGTTCACGTCTCGGGTCCAAATCCAGTGATCTTTGAACCTTGATGTTGAAATCGATATATTTGGTCTCAGTTCACGGTCCTTCGGGTCCAAATCCGAGTGATCTTTGAACCCGAGATGTTGAAATCCGATATATTTGGTCTCAGGTTCAAATCGAAGCTGGGTCCAAATCCATCGATCTTTGAACCGAGATGTTGAAATCATATATTTGGTCTCAGTTCACGTAATCGAAGCTGGTCCAAATCCGATGATCTTTGAACCGAAGATGTTGAAATCCAGATATATTTGGTCTCCGGTTCATCAGTGTCGAGCTGGTCCAAATCCAATGATCTTTGAACCCGAGATGTTGAAATCGATATATTTGGTCTCGACCGTGTCGAAGCTGGTCAAATCAATCTTTGAATGTTGAAATCCGATATATTTGGTCTCCGGTTCACCGTAATCAAGCTGGTCCAAATCCGATGATCTTTGAACCCTAAATGTTGAAATCGATATATTTGGTCTCCAGTTCCGTAATGTCGAATCTGGGTCCAAATCCGTGATCTTTGAACCCAGATGTTGAAATCCGATATATTTGGTCTCGATTTCACCGTAATCCAAGCTCGGGTCCAAATCCAGGTGATCTTTGAACCTTGAGATGTTGAAATCCGATATATTTGGTGTCAGTTCCATGCGTGTCGAAGATGGTCCAAATCCGATGATCTTTGAACCCGAGATGTTGAAATCGATATCGTAATCTTCCAAATCTAGTGATCTTAGAACCAGAAATGTTCCTTATAATTTGGTCTCGGTTCCGTAAGCTGGTCCAAATCCAATGATCTTTGAACCCGAGATGTTGAAATCGATATATTTGGTCTCCGAGTTCAAAAATAAAGTGATCGAAGATCGGTCCAAATCGAGTGATCTTTGAACCCTGAGATGTTAAAATCGATATATTGGTGTCGATTCCAAGTGATGAAGCTCGGTCAAATCCGATGATCTTTGAACCCTTTGAGATGTTGAAATCGATATATTTGGTGTCGAGTTCTTGATTCCAAATCCATGATCTTTGAACCTCAGATGTTGAAATCTGATATATTTAGTCTTGATTCAAATCCCAAATCCGATGATATTTGAACCGTCGATCATCGTCCGTATGAAAAAAGCTTCATTTTTATCCCTCCATTCCATTCGATCCATATGAAAATAATAGGATTATTGACCATTGATTAAGGAAGTAAAATCAATGGTAATAAAATTGCTAACATGGCTCTTTATTTTACCCATCTCTTTTCATTAAAAAGCGAGCGAGAAAGTTTGAGAAACACCAAAAGATCCCAAAATTTCCATCATTCTCTCTTATCCTGCTCCAAAAATCCCCAAAATTTTGTTTCCACCAAGAATTTCCATAAATCACTACGAAATTTTAGAATGATTTCTAATTTTAGTTTTAGTTCCCCCCCTTCTCTTTTCCTCTTTTCATTAGCGGACCAAATTTCTAGAAACACAAAGATCCCCAAATTTCCTTTGTTCTCCTTCCAAAAATCCCCAAAATTTCGTTTCCCACAAGATTTCCGCCAAATCACTCTGAAATTTTAGAATGATTTCAAATTTTGGTTTTAGTTCCCCCAATCTCTTTTCTCTTTTCTATATAATCCGGTCGTAGACTTGATTCTAGTTTTTCCAATAAACTTAGGGTTCCCAAGTCTGCATATCTTTCAAATCAATTCTCACAATCGTTGCTCTCTAAGGTGATATAATGAAAACTTTCTTTTGTTTCTATTTCACATAATCAATTTCCTGATATGAAGATTTGATATTAGGGTTTTAGTTTAGTTTTATCAATTACATGATAATTAGATTTTTCATATTCTCAATTTCAATTTCCAGTTTCAATTTTATATTAATCTCTATGTTTACTAAGATTCTCAATTTATGTTTCACTGTTTCATATTAAAATTCTGGTACTAAGATTTTAGGTTTCAGTTTGTTTGAGTTTTGTTATTAAGATGTTAGGGTTTAAGTTTATATGAATCGTTTTGGATTATGTTATTAAGATTTTAGGATTTGTGTTTGTTTTTCTGTCAATATTCATCTTTTCTTGGTTTTTCTCTATTTCTATTACAGTTTTTTGGAGCTTCATTTGGAAGAATCTTTGGATTTAAATCTGAATCCTTCTCTATGTATAGCATTGATTGATATTTTTTGTTTACATGAATCTTTGATTTACCTCTTCATTATTTGTTGTTACGCGATAAGTCATTGTAAACTTATCAAAGTTATCTTGTTCTGCGACTTTGAACAACATGATTTGTGTTCACTTTGATCATTATTTTTCTTCTTTTATTTTCTTGTCTCTTGGTATTGATATGCTTGTGTTTAGGTTTCAATGTTCTGTTTATTCCCCTTCATTTACTTATATTTTCTTGTCTTGATAAAGTCAATGAGTTAAATGTTCTTATAGTTTTTCTGTTGAATGCAGATGGAAACTATTGAAGCCTCTAACATGCATTATTTGTTTCGTCACCACAAACTAATGACCACTGCTTATAAGCTTCTTCACCACCAAAACTAATGTTGTTGCTATGCCAAAGTTGATGGTAGCAGTTAATTTGTATGGGAGACACATGTAGGTGACAATGGAGACAAACTAGCTACTCGAGTGGCAAACTTGTTCGCGTCTATTGTCCAGTCAAATATGTGGATTGGAGGCGGGTTCGAGATAACTTCAAAGAAGATGTGTGGTATAAGTTGTTGGTATGCAATCTATAGTTTTCATTCTTTTTATTCTATCTTGGTTTTATGAATGAATGGCTTTATGAATCTATTGATTTGTGACTTGAAACTTGTTTATTTAGCAAGAATTTGATTCAATGTGCCAAATCATTTGGCCAAGATTATTGTTATGGGGTCTCTTCCATGAAGTTCGGGACATATAAACATGATCTAAGAATCTGGTCCTCTCTAGGCAAGGTCACCATGCAAGAGAAGTTAGATGCATGTCCTGCTGATTTTGACTTCGATTGTTGGAAAATTTTTGTCAAGAATGAGAGCAAACCTGGTATTAAGGAAAAACATGCCAAATATTGAGAAAATCAAAAGAAGAGGAACATACACCACACATGTGGTTTAGAGTCATATGCAAATAAAATCCACAAGCTCGTAAGTACATCATATTGCACTTAGACACTAGTTTAATGTTAATTGTTTATACTTATACATATATAATGTATGTAACAAAGTGAAAAGGAAGGTTTGGTAGCTGAGGCTGCACGAGGGCTTGCTTGGATGGATGGCCATGTGGGGAAAGATGGAAAAGTAAATCCTTCAACATTGAAATATGTGAGTATAGTCGAGGTTGAATGAAGCTCGTAGGTTTACCTGTTGACTTCTGAATTTAATACATGTTGTTCAATGTATATTAAAAGGAGCAAAGTAAAGGCAGCTAGAGCTAGGAGGCGAGCTAATCGATCGGGGATTGGTATCCGCTTTAAATTTGAGAACGATGAGATTCTTTGAGTATTTGGACCGACAAATCTGAGCTGGTTTGTTGGGTTATTCTCCACTTGTCTCGAAAAAGCAAGCCTTATATGTAAGTGTTACAAATTGCGGTTATGTCTGCAAACACAAACCCAACGATGTCATGGACCGATCATATGGTTGAGGCTCTCTGTAAAGCATACTGAATTAATCACTAATGTAAGCATTTACAAGTTCTATTTTTGTTTATCATTATATCTTAATTAACTCATGAAATATCAATCAACTAGGATAGTTCATTAGTTAGTTGAGATTATATTTCAAAGGATAGATGCATGATAACTTTTGGATGGTACATATCAAACACTAGCATTTTAAATGGTATGTTTTTTAAGTGGATGCTTTGAAGATACATATAGTGATGTACCTTTCTTTTCCGTGGGACATCCTTTTGATATAAATCACGTGAATGTTTATACTAGATTGTAGGTAGTGGTACATATATAGAACACTAGCATTTCAAATTGTATGTTTTAAGTGGATGCTTTTAAGATGTTGTACCTTTTTCTTTTTCCTTGGGACATCCTTTGATATAAATGCTTAAAGGAATATGGATTGTAGTTATTATTCTCAAGTGGCAAACCTAATTTGTGTTCGTATGTGCAAATTTATCTATTGATGCAAATTTATATTACAACTTTATTTACATTAGTCTCTTATCCGTTGTAGGTGACACAAACAATTAATCAAGTTTTCTATGTTGTTATAGATTGTGTTTAATTTATGGAAAAACACTTAACAAAACCAACGATTCGCAAAGCTAAACCAGTGTTTGGTGGTGGTGTTGAAGATCCCAATGGAAATCAACTTGTGCTCCTTTACAACAAAAAGGAAATTGTTGCCAAAGGTCATGTTGTGTATGGCATAGATGGAGAACATTGTGAGGGACTCTTAATGCATCCAGAAGAGAGAAAGGTATGTCTTGAAACCATCGAGGATGGTAAATGTCTTTGTGCTGACAGTCCTCAAGGTGATCGATGTTATTTGGAAGAATATGTTGCAAATGAATCGGTAATTTGGCTTTGTGTCTCGTATGGAGTTTGTGTAGTCTACCCATGAATGAAAACTTCTCGAGTAACTACTTTTTGTGAAGTGGAGTCAGTTTATGAGTCTCCATGAATGAAAGCTTCAATAACTACTTTTGTGCAGTGGAAACATATCCTGCTTTGTAATTTTTTGTGATGTTTTTTTGGGTAACTATTGCTCCTTGTATTATGGTTTCATAATATATATATATATATATATATATATATATATGTATTTATTATATTTGAAAGTGTTATCCTTTTCATTGTAGCTAAAATGTAATTTTGTGGGTTTAATATTGTCATCCGGCAACCGGAAACTTCCATCGGACACGGCGACCGGAACGCCGTCAAATCATTACGGAATCGCCATCAAATCCGCTCTGCCGGAAATCGCCATCAGTTTCGGTCCTGGGAAATTTCCATCAGTTCCGTGAAGGAAACGGTCGGGCAGGAGAAAAGTGCCATTTGTTAGGTATCATACCTAACAAAATTTCTAACGAGAAATAATGTTACAAAATTCTCGAACCAAAAAACATATGTCATTTGTCTATTGGTCATTTTAATAGTAATAAAAGAGTTGGCAATGGTTGTAACATAGTATTTGCATTACAAAGTAAATATGAAGTGTAAAATGCCAATAGTTAGGATAAATATTGTAATGAATCTTACACTGCTAGTCTTTTTTAGTTCTAATGGATTAAAAAGTTAGACAAAAATTCTCACATTATATTACACCATATGGGTAACCATTTATTTAAGTAAGAAAATTAGCTTCTTATTTTTTTTGTAATGCTTTTTTCTAAAAGGAAATCCTAGATATGGTGTA